>BMAW01033930.1:33279-56950 GCA_019974015.1 Nephila pilipes | reverse complement strand
TGACTTATAATTTATCCAATTGTATCTATTATGACTTATAATTTATCTTTAACTTATAATATATCCAATTGAGAATCAAAATTCGCTTTTAGAAAATAAACATATACCGTTTAAATTCATCATAATTTCATATGTACTTTTAGCCTGAATAAAATACATTATTATAATAGCTCTAGAATTTTTAAAATTGTTGATTGCTTTTTCTTATAAAAAGTACTTAAAATCTAACTACACTTACAATTATTTTTCTGAATAATAGATGATAGAGCAGTTTTAAGTTTAAGTAGAAAATAATACAAGACTTTAAGCCATATCGTAATTGTGGATGTTGTATAAGAATTTTACATTTAATTCCATTTCATACTTAGCTACCCTGTTTATTAAACCTGAAAATTTAAATTTCTATTAAGATAAATGGAGTCCATTTCATCTAAGCAATGAACCAAATTAATGATTCTTAAGGAACATTGTCGCGACATTTCAGAATCAGTAACAATATTCTTTTACAGATATCTATTTGTAAGGATGTGTGTTGCTGAAACTTTATTGCAATTGAACTAATCCAGTATCTTAAAATTAATAATATTTTAAAACGAAAAAGTGATACAGTTTATACTCCGTGATTGAGTTAACTGTTACATTCAAGAATAAAAATCAGAATAAAAACAATTCTTTTCATTATAATATCTTAAAGATTCTTTCAAAGTAGACGTTATTGCAGAAATACAAAATATCAAAAGAAAAGAAATCAAATCAAGGATCAAAAGGCACAATACGGAAAAATATTTATTTAATAGTCTGACTTCTCTTTTTATGTAAAATTTTATAATCATTAAATATTTTATTATATTAATTTTAAAATGTTTTATTATATTATTAATTAATTTAGCTCAATTAATTGAATTTTTTGGTTATTGGCCTACTTTTCTTTGCTTGGTTAACGAGCACTCTCAAAACAGCAGAAAATAATTTATTTTTTAACATATTAAATGTTTAGTTAACATTAAGAATGTTTTCTCTAAAATGAAGTATTGGTTCTGAGACAAATACTTTATAAAAAAATATACAAACCTAATATACAGAAAATTGTAAATTTTATTAAATGCTTATGACTAATTAAAGGGGATAAAATAATCATCCAATGTAAGTTTTTCAATAAAAATGTCAATCACAGCTCAGGAAATTAAACTATTTACAAAAAAACTCCATTTCATATTACTGCGCTTGAACTATTTTCTACGACACAAATAATATGTTAATATTTCATGCAAATTATTAAGATGCTTTCCAAATGCTGAAATATTCCTTTATTAAAGCTTTTCAAAAGGCTGTATCATTTATTAACAATATTTTCTCGTTATAATTATTTCAGAAACGTGCCTTATAATAACGAAAGTATTAATAGTTAAACAGTTTTCGTTTAAAGAGAAAAATAGTGCCTATCTGCTAATTATTTTTCCGAATCAGTGTTTTACCTTAGCACAAGTGATTACGAATATAATTAAAATTTAGTTCTTTAACAACTAAATTTTTTAGTAGTCGATGTTATGTTATTATACATCTTTGAATAAATAAAACAGTTAAAATGATCATTCTTCATAAATATCTCCCGAAAAAATGTTGTGAGTGCCTAGACTGTTTAACTATTTAAAGACAAAACTAAAATAGTAATATTTCGTTTCTATATATCAGTTCGAATATAAATATGAGTATTTTACGAATTATCCATAAAAAATGCAAAACTTTCTCAAACACGAATTATTCTAATTTAGTAACTTCTATCTAAAAGCCTATATCATTTAGAAAAATAGTTTCATGCTATTTTGTCTAAAAGGTAGCGTACAATTAGGCGAATTCGGTGTTTATTAATTATTTTTATGAAATTGTATGTTTCATTAAAAAAAGAATATTTTAAAATTTTAGTTATAATGAATAGTAACATTTGTACTTAAGCAACTGCAAAAATTATTTAGAAATGAATAATTGTAATAAACTCAAATTCTTAAAACGAGTTAATTTCTTAACTGAGCAAATCCCTTAAACTTGAAGACTTTGGAATTTCAGAAACAATCGAGTTTTTCTAGAACATTTTAAATTACGTGAATTGTAATTTCATAAATATGTACACACACACACACACACAAACACACACACACACACACACACATATATATATATATAAAAGATGGAATTTCTCGAACAATAGAAAAATTGTCTTTTACGTTTTTTAAAAGAACTATGTGTTGCTCAAAACATTTCAAAAATTTCTTGAACAATAACAGTTTTGCTTTAAGATGTCTAGACGACAAGCAAATCCTTTCTTCGCTTTGTAATACAATCAAAAAAAAAGTTCAGAGGAACTTGAATCATTTTTTTAAAACATACACCTCAACAAACACCACTTCCGTGAAATCCAGGACACATTTCATAGAAAACATTTTGCATCATAGATTCTATTTCAGGATTTCCAGCATTAGCATATGCCTAAATAACACCCAAACTCTAACATTTCAAAAAAAAATCCAGTCTTTTGCAAAGATTCACTTTCGAGCCCTAAGGAAAGAAATAAAGAATAAAAAATTCTCAAAGAGGGAACAAACTGGCTTATTTAAATTTCATACCAGAATTACTGAACAGAAGATTCATGCATTATTCATGTGATGTGCATATTTAATGCATTTTAGTTTGAGGTCTTTGGAGGTTTGATATCCAATTTAGAATAATTAGATATATATGAGTGAGAAGAATCTTTTTGAAGCTAATCTGCTTTCAAAATTTTATTTCGATTGAATTATCAAACTATAATAAGTTTAAATGTCGGTCATTTGTACTAAAACTATAACGCAGAATAAGAAACTCAACAATTAAAAAAGTACACTAATTTTATGATAAAACTCTTAGAAAGATTCAATATATAAAAACAAATAATAATTATTGAATTAGAATGTTTTAGAATTACTAAAATTTTATTGTTCTTTTTAGAAACGACTATTGAAATAAATTTCATTATCAAGAAATATATTGTTGTTTTTTTATATTTCATTTTTATTTAAAATTGACAAAATATTGCTTCTGCTCTTTTCAACAACAACGTCAGAAGTTAAAACACATTAATAATCATCCCGAGAAAGAAGTCCCTTTTAGTCTGGTTAGTAACTGCAGAGCAAAACGGGACAGGTCAATTTTTCTTCGGCCTTAGTGGACGAAGGTTCTAAACAACCGAGGGCAGTTGAGGTCAAGAACTGTCTCCTCTCCATGGGGTCGAGAAAATATGCAGCTGCTTTAATATGCTAACAGCAACGTTTTAAAAACAAAAAGGTTTATGAGAAGTGATGCACATTACAAACCATTTTGATAGTTGTACACCTAAACTTAAGGGGAAGATTGTGTAAAAGACAAAATATGTCAGAAAATTAATAATATATTTTCATTGATTGATTTTTTTTCAATAACAATTTAATTTCAAGGAACTATTATTCCATGAAAAAGATTTCCATCTTCCTAGACTCATGCAAGATCAAAATAAATAGGGAAATATAAACAAAAAGTATGAACATTATGTTTTTAAAGCCACAAATCCTTAAAACCTATAATAAAAAATATGCAATTTCAGTTATTATCAATAATTCTACTTAATTTTTCAACGTACTTTCTATTTTAATATTTTAAGAGGTTTTTAGGGTAAAAACATAAAAATTACAGTTTACAAAAAGAAATAGTATACAAAAAGAGACAAGTTAAACTTTTGAAACTTAATGGGACTAATTGACCCATTTCGGTATTTTGTTTTTCTTAAAAGCTCTCATGGGTTTTAGTTGTGACATCTTATATACATTCCTGAAGTAAATAAGTGTCTTTACTTTATCGGACTTGTAGAATTTTTTTTTTCTTAACAAAATAGAAAAAAATGACATTTTATCTTACTGGGTTTAATCTAATCATGTTACTAATATGCATAGAAATAAATATAAATATAAATTTAGAGCCTTTGGATGGTCTACAATTCAAATAATACTCGATAGATGTCACGTGATAGAAAAATATTTTATCTGTGTGTTTGGTTCTCAACCAGATAAGACTTAAGTTTCTTTTCGGCCGAAAAAAAAACAAATACATAATCCCCCTTTTAATTATACACCCTGAGACCAATGTTTCAGATGATGTGGAGGGAGTATAATAATCGACATTCTTACTCAAATTACAAGACCAACTCGGTACACCTCGAGAATATTATTTGATTTTCACTTGTATGCACAGATTCAACATTTAGAAAGAATTCGCATAATGTTTTAGAATAGAGATGTAGGAATAAGACTATATGATAGTGATTGATTTTCCTTCTTAGGATTTAATTCTGTGATGGGTTTTAAGTTTAAAATAGTTTAAGTTTCGAAACAGAGATGGGGGTTGCTACTGTAGAGGGATGGGTAGTATTTTTTTTTTGTATATAATGAGGGGAGTGGTGCCTGTGTGTGTTGAAATCGTGTTGAACAAGTATTTCCAACAATTTTGATGAAAGTCCGCTTTTGAATAAGTCATCGTGAGGAAAGAAGGATCACCAGAAAGGAAAATAAAGATTATTTTACTCTCTTATGAACTGATGACGTATCTGGGGATTACGTGTTCTAGAATGGCCCTCTGCGGGTCCATCATGTGTGAATTCAAGATCCATTACGAGGATCATCCTAAATTGAAAACCACTGCTCTATTATAGTGAGAGAGCATTCATCACCATAAGGAAGAAATTGGCAGTTACTTCTGGTAAAAAACCAGAAAATATCATAGAACCTAAAAGAAAATGGAGTAAAAAAGATGATTCTATGAAAGAACGAAAACCACTAAAGAGGTGCCCACCATAATTAATTTTCTTTGTCTAGAATATGTAAATGGGTACCATAAATCACACTTATAAATAAAATATGTATGAAGAATAATTATTGCATAGCACAAAAATTCATAATTTAAAAGATTATGTCACTTTTCAAGCTTTTAAATGTTTAAAACTACTAGCTAAAAATAAGATATTGAATGTTAGAAGGAAAAAGGGAAGGAGTTGTAAAAGATATAAAATGTTCTCATTTATTTTTATTTGTTACAATTTTATTCACCAAAAGGTTTGTTCTAATAAACAAAAAAATGAAATGAAATAAAACTATTTAAAATGTTTGTTTAATGACTTAGAATAAATATAAACCAAACTAGCTCTGAACGATTAATTCAGTCAACACACAGAATTTTCAACTGGGTATGAAAGTTGAAAAACCACGTGATACTAATATTATACAATGATTGTGTATCTAATTGAAATGCAGAAAAGTTTAAATTGAAGACATATGTGAAGCATGTATTTTTAATTCATTAAGATATCATTTTCAATAGACATTTATTAAGTTTTATATATGCACACACAGATATTTCATAATCACCTAAAACCTTAAATTTCTAACAATGCCCATAGAGGTTCTCAAAAACACATCAAGTTTCTACATTGCAAAATGGACATAACCAACATTTTAAGGTAAATTTTTAAAAATACAATAAATAAAAAGAGAAAGGGGAGGAAGAGGAAACACAACATTTTTTGAAAATTCTGTAAGTAGCGTAAATCAGTTTTGTTGGGTTAAAGTCCCTTTACTCTCCAAACTTTTTTGAAACAAAAAAAAATTGTTGTGCAAATTGGTATAGTATCATAATTTCAAAAATCAAAAATACAGAAAAGAAGAAAATGTTTAAAAAAAATATGCATGAAAAAATGAGATACATATAAAATTAACTCATTCATATATATATAGAAAAAATAAGTACAGTTATTAAAATAATAATAATAAAATTAAGAAATATAAAAATATGTCTAACAATTGACGAAATAACATACTCTTGAAGCCCAACGTGAAGAAACCGCAAAAATAATAAACAGAAACTGAAAAAAAGAAATACAGAGCAGTGACATCTTTAGGAAGGAGAGAGAGAGAGAGATTAGTATTTGTGCAAAATCAATCGTTTTAGAACAAAAACATTAATTAGAAAAATAAGGAAAAATAAACTTATACTAGAATATATATATATATATATATGTGTGTGTGTGTGTAATAAATTTGTTTTACTATCAACTATCTTTTATAATTTTCTTGTTTTGTCTTCAATGATTCTTTTCAATGATTGCCTTCCCGTCATAACCTACTTCTACTGTCCCTCTTAGAGTCGGACGAATATGTTAAAAAATTCACCTCCCGAGCCCCATTTAGAGGAGTCCCCTCTTTTCCAAAGTTTAAAAGCTTGCCCTTAACCCTCTAACTCTCTTTTTTACTCTTCCGATTGATTAAATGCGAGTATTTTCAGTTTCATATTTTGAAATATCGCTGTCATGTTACGATATATATATACACACAAGGGGATAATTTTGAAGTAAAAGTTTCAAAACGCTGTAAAAAAGAACGACTGATCAGAATTACGCCAAATATGAAAGAAATATTATTAAAGAAGGAGGAAAACGTATGGCATAAGAAAAACAATAATTCCAAATTTTAGCAAGATATGAAGCAGTAAGCATCATAATTTAAACATAAAGGATTACAAATGAAAAATGAATTGTAAAACAGTTACACGTTAATGTGTAAGTTACACGTTAAACCAACTGTACCACACGATAAACCGGCTGTAGGGAAATGACTGCACATGTATGATATTGTAGGTCACGTAAGCCCATCTACCACGGTAAGGTCATATCACATCAGACGGAAAAATCGGTTTTTAATTGTCCTGAGGCCAAAAACCACATAAAAATCTTCCATCAAATCGGTTTTTAAATTTCGCGAGACTGGCGTAAAGCATGTTCAATATGCTTTCCATCGTTGTGTGCAAAAAGATGAAATCGAGAAACAGCATGTTCCACAACTGATCGAAGTTCCTCAGGGGTCGCATTCAGAATATGTTGCGCAATGATTGCCTTCAGTTTAGCTAAGTGTGCAATCGGAGCACTGAACACAGCATATTTCAGATAGCCCCACTGCTAGAAGTCACTCGGATTAAGATCAGGTGATCGAGGTGGCCAGGCTGTAGGGAAATGACTGCTGATAATTCTAGCATTTTCGAAATGCGATTTCAGCAGCTGCTTCAATGTATTTGCAATGTTCGCAGGAGCGCCATCTTACATAAATTGATCTCATCCACACATCCACGCTGTTGAAGATCTGGAATGATATGATTGCGCAAAAGACACTCATAGCGCTGACCTGTGACGGTAATGGTAGCAGGACCGAAAGCACCCATCTCCCCGAAAAAATATGTCCCTATAATAAATGATGCCGGAAACCGGCACCACACAGTGACCTTTGAACGATGAAGTGGTACTGGTTGAGTTGTGAGTGGATTGTCTGTTGCCCATATTCAATAATTCTGTGCATTGACATATCCTGTCAGATGGAAATTGACTTCATCTGTCCACATAATTTTTCACAGCCATTCATTGTCCACGTCCATGAGAGCAAAAAATTCTAAAGCAAAAGTCTTTCTTGCTTGCAGGTCAGAAGGAAACAACCCCTGCACATGGATAATTTTGTAAGGATAGCAATGATGGATGTTTCGTAGAATTTTATGCACCGTGCTCAGAGACCTGTCTAATGTTCGGGCAATTCCCCCTGCACTGCACGGTTGGACACTATCGTTCGATTCCTCCTGCACTGCTGTTGCCACTTCTTCAACGACCGTCGAATCAATTTTTTTCCTCCCTCTAACAGATTGCACAACAAAAGAACCTGTCTTTTCAAATTTCTCAATCATTTTCACCAGATCATTTGCAATCATCAGTCCAATGTCTTTTTTAATACAATTAGTGTCCGGAACTTCTGCAGAGCTACTGGTGCACAGTCATTGTTCTTGTAAAAACGCTTTACAAGCAGAACGCGGTCTTTCAGTGAAACAGTCATGGCAAAATTCTCAGACGCAAAACGAGAAAAAACTATGTACCCGGTGTTTTTATAACAACTGAAATGAGTCGTACGTATAACAGGTATTTTTATTTACATATTTCACGCTTTTAGCACCATCTGCTGCTGAAATTTGAAACTACTTTTTTCTTAAGCCATACGTTCCCCCACCCCTTCTTCAATAATATTCCGTTCAAATTTGACAGTCGTTCTTTTCTTATAGCGTTTTGAAACTTTAAATTTAAATATAATCACCTTGTCAGTATATATATGTGTATATATATATATATATAATTACTATAAACTTCTAATTTTCAATTTCATCTTGTTTCTAATTTGCCGATATTTTCTACGTTTTGCTTGTTTTCGTTTATTCTTCAGTCTTGAGTAAGTTTTTATTTATAATCTATTACGATCTTTTTCCTATTGTATTATAATTTTTTAATTTCTTTATTATGAGATTTATGTTGTATATACACTCATTGACAAAAAAAATTAGCGTGCCAAGAAGGAGTCGTCAAAATGAAACAAAATTTTACATACGTAAGGACTACTTTGATATAAGTAAATGATTAGAAAATCAAAGAAAAAGGATCATTTATTTCGGGGGGGAAAGGCAAAAGAACGGAGGATTTAATACCCTGTTGAACCCCCTGTAGCGCGAATGCACAATACGATTCGATCGGGCATTGAGGAATACAAGTTCTATATGATGTCTTGAGACATTTCGTTCCATATTTGTTGTAACCTTGCCTCTAGTTTGTTCAAACCCGTGGGATGACCAACTCGCCGTCCCAAATGATCCCGGATATCCTCTATTGGAGACAAATCTGGGGATCGGGCAGGCCAAGGAAGGGTAGTAACAGTGCGGAGACAGTCTTGTGATACCCTTGCCGTGTAAGGTCGAGCATTGTCTTATTGAAAAATGGTTCCTGGGAGCCGTTGCATGAGTGGCAACATATGTGGTTGCAAGATGTCATGGTGCCACGGATCAATACTATGAGTTACCGTGTATTGTAGGCAATGGCACCCCATACCATCACACCAGCTGTGGGAGAGGTGTGTCGCTTTAAAGCAAAGGCAGGATTGAGGCATTCACCACGGGGTCTTCACACATGAACACGATTGTCATCACTGCTGAGATTGAATCTGGATTCGTCGCTAAAGATGACCTGGTTCCATTCCCCCGCAGTATAGTTTCCTTGTGCGTAGCACCACTCCAAACGGAGGCGTCGATGGGTGGGCGTCAAAGGCAGACACGTAAGGGGAGCCGCGATACCAAATGTCCTTCAGCCAGGCGCCTTCGTATGGTTCGAGAAGACACAGAGGCCCTTACTAAAGGTGCTACCAGTGAATGGATGTCGGACGATGAAGCAGTTGGCTGTACGCGTGCATTTCTTACCATGTGGTGGTCTTCTGGATGATTGGTCTGTCGAGGGCGTCCTGAGCCTGGTATTCGTGTAAATGACATCTCTCGGATCCACTGATCCCAACACCTCCTCACAATACAATCAGAGCGGCCTAATTGACGAGCTACTCGCCTAGATGACCACCCAGCTTCCATCATGTCGATGATTCTCCCCCTCTCAAACTGCGACAACAGCGTAATGGCATGCATTACGCATTGTCTTCGAAAACCGCGTAATGGCATGCCTATTTCTGCTCTTCCTTTTTTTTCAAACCATTTAATGTATTTCTTTTTATTGTAGAGTCATGATGATGAGTTGAGTCATGGATATTCTTTTGAGACCGAAAACAACTAATTGGCGATCATTCTTAAGGTATCCGTACACCTTCGAAGACAATTTTTTGAAATACATTGATATTTGTTGTAAAAATATTTTTTTATGCTAAAACTATGAAAAACACATTTAATAATTTGCTTTTAAATCGAAAAAAAATTTTGGAGTGAAAAACATAGTGAAAATAGTACATAAATTGATTATTAGAATAACGCTCATAACTCAAACGTAAACAAAAATATCATTATTCTGTAACTTTGATGTCATTCATCAAAACAGTTTGGGTGGCTGGTACTACTTTCATAATGAAAAACTTATTACTACAGTTTTTATTGTGTTTCGAGTCAAATAACAATGAAAAATCATAATAAAGTTACAACAATACATGATTTACACCGTTGTTACTAAAAATATATCAATTTTATAATCATGAAAGTAGTAGGGATTCTTAAAAACTATGTAAGGATGATACTTGCAAAATTTCAATTAATTTGGTTCATAACTTTTTTCTGATATCTACGTTGCCATATGTAAATATGTCGAGAAAACTCATTTTGAGAAAAATCAAACAAAAAAAAAAATACTTTCAAATGCAATTTTTAATAATAAACATAATAAAATGTATATAAAATGCCCCTGATTTATATATAACACATTCTTTGCTTTCTAATACATTAATTGTTTTTTTTTTCCTAAGAGCTCTTAGTATTTTTCGACGATGCTTTACATTTGGTGTTGAATGACGTTCAGCATCAAAAATTCGATAACTGTCAAGGTGTTTGTATGATTTTAAGATAAAATAACCTGGTGTTACATTTAGTTTCCTTAAAATTTCAACACAGCCCTTGTACCGATCATTAAACTGTATGACAGCATCCAACGCACCAGATTTTAAAATTCAAATTATGCCATTAAAACATTCATTGGCATTCTGTGTCTTACCATGAAGGCACTTTGACAGAAGTTCTTTAGAACACAGTTCTAAGTATGTCGGTTTAATTACATTCAGTATTTCATTGGATAAGCCATTATATTTTTCATTGGGCTTTTTGCCGCATGACAGTGCTCGCTGATAATAACACCAGCTATCTTTCCCGATAGGGCACTGTCCATGCATGGGTTTTTTGCCACTCGATGCACAGTGGTACAAGACCGCAATGACTTTCTGTTGAAGTTTGAGTAGATTTCCTACATTATTTCGAACAGCAATTCCATAATAATTTTTCAATCTATCATTAAATGAATCAGTAAGTTTACTTTTACCAGATAAACTTTTATTTTTTGATTTCAGTTTGCGCAATCTCGCACCTACTCTTTTCTGAACATGCCCAATGCATTCCAGTTTAGTCTCACTATCTTTCCCATAAGTGTCTTTCACGCTGATGAAGCCTTTAGAGTCCTCGTCCGCATAATAGTGGGAATACTTCCAACCTCGTTTCACAATTGATCGTTTGAAGATCATGTTTGCGCTAACAGCTTCCATCTTCAATGAAGAACATTTAAAATTACTTTGACACACATGATCTGCTTCAAGTGTCTCGGATACAATACTGTTAGGCATTTTCGAAAGCTTTCTGCAGGTCAGGCAATATGACGACATTATTTCAATGCCCACTACTTTGCCAGTGTCAATTGACAAAGCAGCAACACACACATTCATAGAAGTGTAACCTCTACTCTGCCATGTTCCATCGACAGAAACACCGCATTCAGCTAATTTATTTTTAGATGAATGAATACTCAAAACTTCCTTAGCTGCCTTTTGCATTGACAGTTCACTTACTTCTGAAATCACAGACATATGTTTATTCTCATGATTGGTGTATGCAATTTTACTGAGCCTGGGTAAATTTAATGTTGCACATAATTTATATGCAGCAGAAAAACCTTTCCCAATTTGTCTCATGTCATACACAAATCTTGCATTTACCTCAGGATAGCTTAATGTTTTCTTCGAGCCGGAAATTCTTGTGCAAAAGTCACAATGCTTACATTTTATTGCAAAACTTAAGCACAATCCATACCACGAGTCTTCATGTAACAACAAACCATCGTGGAAGCATTTCGGGCAACAAAGTTGTAAAACTGAATATAAAAGGAGTTCTATGTGAATAATTCTGTTGACGGTTAGTGGTTTATTTTCATAATCAGCAATTTCTTCATCTAGAATGGCAAAAATGTTCAATTTTGAAGCACTGGCATTAGCAGTTGCAGTACTATTTTTGCTATCATTTTTGGTAAAACCATTATCACGAAATTGTCTTTTTCTTTTAACACATTCTTCTTTTGGAATTTCCCATTTTAAACGAAAAAAAATGAGCTTTTTAATTATAAAAACAATCTTAAACAGAAACTTATAAGGATGAGAACAGAAACCAAAACAGATGTAAACAAACAATAACGATTCTCTTTTCTTGCCAGATTCAAGATAAAAATGTATTTAAAAACCCGTTGCCAAATGTATTTTCAAACATTCTGAAAATTCAGATTCATGTTTTAAAATTTATTTATTTTGTACCATTGTACATATAAAAGATATTTCTAAAAATAAAAATGTAAACAAACATTTCTTCCAACTTCCTGTCTGCAGAAATTAGAAAGAAAAAAGTCTAAAATTTAAACTGTTGTTAAAATTAAAAAATCGAAAATTTTGACAAAAATGACGTTTTAAAGGTGTACGGATACCTTAAAACGCACACACGCAAAATAACTCGAGAATTGCACGAGAACAAAACGTATGTCATTCAACAGTAGTTCGATATTTTTACCATTTGGGAAAATTCAAAATCACACGACAAATGATTAGCTGGTGAGCTGAACGAAAGACAAATCCTTTGCGAATACAAAGTCTACTCTGCCCTTCTTCTTTGCAAAAAAATGATCAATTTTTTGGGCGCATTGTAACATACGACGCATGAAATGGGCAATCACGCACAATCGTGGCGTTCCATCTGTTCGGGAATAGATTGCATTTCACGCAGTGACTGGACAGAAATAATACATCAAAACGTTTCTCCAAATCAAAACTGCATTTAAAGAAGTTTATGATTATTGTTTTGTGATCGGAGAGGGGAATCATTCGCTAGAACTTCTTGAACTCAACAGAACCACCACATCGTAAGCGCATTGTAAGAAAACCGACAAAATACACCAAACTCTGCAACATGTATGGCTAGCACTGATCATCCAAAAAAAAAATTCTTCTCCATAGTAACACCAGATTGCATATCTCAAAGATAGCTGCGAAGAAATTGAACGAATTGGGATATATAACTCTACCTCACTCAGCTTATTCACAAGACTTCACCCTGACCAACAATCACTTTTCAAGCAATTAGATAACTTCTTGCAGAAGTCATTCAATGACTAAGCAGCAGCTCACAACATCTTTGAAAATTTATAAATTTTATTACTGTAGCTGTACTTCAATGATTGGAATCAATAGACTTGTTTCTTGTTGGCAAAAATACATACTTGTTTACCATAATGGTTCTTATTTTATTAATAAAATTAATTCTAAACTGAGATACAATGTTTTACAATTGATATATAAAAACCACAATTAGTTTTGCACCAATCTGACAATATTCATTTTCTCAATGATTGTATTCCATTAAAAAAATTATAAATATGGCAATGCTTTTAATTATTCATTAGTGTATTGGAAATTAGTCATGCAAATCTAAATTAGAATGTTTCACTTTCCTTTATAATTTTAGTTTCATCCTCTCAATTTTTTATGTAGAAACTTTTTTTGTTAACTTTTAATTATAATTTATATTTTTTAATTAGTTTGCGTAGTAGTAAATAACATAGTTCTTCTTTAGATTAATTCTTTCATTTTATTTGATTTAATATGTTCATTATAATGCACATATATGTACATATATGTACCTACACACAGATATATATATATATATATATATATATATATATATATGTGTGTGTGTGTGTGTGTGTGCGCGCGCGCGTGCGTGCGTGCGTGCGTGCGTGCGTGCGTGCTCGCGCACATTTGTCTGTGCGTGTGTCAGTGATGAAAAACCAATATTTTTACTTTTCTTTCTTCTTTTTAACTTTCTTTCTCTTATTCAACACCTTGTATTTTGCACCCAACTAATTTTGCCAACCATCATCATTCTCCTTGGATTGTAAAACAGGTAAGCAGAGCTTGTTTACATGTATTTAATATGATGCAGTAGACGCCTTTTACTTAGAGATGCCAATACTCTGCCATTGGAGACAATATTAGCAGCTGTCTGAATTGGATAAGGATAGTATCACAGGGATAATGGAAATCGGATGGTCAGTTCGGGGAGAAGCACGCCCCTTATATCGTTCTGACTTCACTGTGAGGAGCTGTTGGGACCAGTGGACAAGTGAGTGGTCTGTAAAATTGAAACCAGGCTCAGAACGCTCTCAGCAGACCAGTTGTCCAGAAGACAGTTACATCATACGACATGTACGCATAGCGCAAACCGTCTCTTCGTCCGTCGTCAATACACAGGCAGCACCTTCACTACGGGCCTTTGAGTGTCAGTCTGTACCATCGGAAGGCACCTTGTTGAAGAACAATTGCTATCGTGGCGCCCATTATATGTACTGCCATTGACACCCACTCCCCGTCGCCCTATGTTTGGAGTGGTGTCGCCCTCGAAGTGATTAGTCTGCAACCGAATGGAATCAGGTCGATTTTTGCGACGAATCCAGATTCAATTGAGGCAGTGATGACAATCCTGTACTTGTGTGGAGGCCTCGTGGTGAACGTCTCAATCCTGTCTTCGCTGTATAGAGGCACATTACTTCCACAACTGTTTTGATGGTATGGGTTGACATCGCATACGACACACGGGAACCTTTTGTATTCATCCACGGCATTATAATAGCTCTGAGGTATGTGTTCGTGACTTTCTTCAGCCACATGTGTTGCTGTTCAAGGCAAGGGCCCTCTGGAGCCATTTTCCAACAGGGAAAAGCTGGACCACATAGAGCAAGGATTTCACAGAACTGCCACCTATACCTCTCCATCCCTCCCTGACCTGCTCGATCCCTAGATGTGTCACCGACCGAATATATATTGCATCATTTAGGTCAGAAAGTTGGACAACCTACAAGTTTGTTCGAATTTAAGATTGCGATCGAATTTACAGCAACTGTGGAATGAGATATAGCAGGAAATCATACGGGACTTGTTTTGTCTCAATGCCCGACCGGATCAAATCATGCATTCATGCTAGAGGTAGCCCAACAGAGTATTAAGACCTCCATTAATTTGTAATTTTTCCTACAGTAAATGATAAATTTGCTTTGATTCTGTAATCTCTTACATCAACGTTGTACTTATGCATGTAAAGTTTCGTTTTATTCTGACTACTCTTTTTTGGTACGCAAATGTTCATGGCAGTGAATGTACATACATACTAAAAATTAATTTTTACAAAATCAATTTAAATTTTAAATTTTAAAGGGGCATTCTCCTTATCCTATATTATTTACTTTGTACTTATCTATGTTACGTTCTTGGTATATTTCCAAGACTAATTTGTTCGAAATGCAAATGTTAAGTTTATTAGATGACTGGACATGAATAAGAAATGAGTGAATTTTCAATATATTTAATTTTACATATTTTAAATATTTTTTGCTAATAATGCATTTATTACTTTGGTGACGAATATACTGTAAACTCATGTATTGTGATAAGTCATTAATCACATTTTAGAATACAACACATTACTGTCCGTATTACTTAA
Source organism: Nephila pilipes (assembly GCA_019974015.1). NCBI lineage: Eukaryota > Metazoa > Arthropoda > Arachnida > Araneae > Nephilidae > Nephila > Nephila pilipes. The sequence goes on along the minus strand of BMAW01033930.1, from coordinate 41,533 downwards.
GTATTGTTACTCAACAAAATCTACACAAGAATAACAAATTTCCTGCGAGATTCAATAATCACTTATTACTGTCACAAATAATTTTTCTTCCCAATAATATTGTATTTAAATAAGATTTATATGTTTGCGTACGGTACATCGACAATGAATTTATATTTCGAAACAGGTGTGTAAAATGTACCTTATGTGAATCATAAAACTTTTAAGAGTACATGAGTATAAATTAAAAATCAAAAGTAATGAAAGTAAAAAAAAATAAAGTTCAGTATATCTGACGATTAAATTTCTTATGACAAAATTATAAAAAAATTAATTACATATCAAAGCATAAGAAAAAAAAACCTTAATAAATGTAAAAAAAAAAAACAAATATATTTATTCCCTCAAAAAGAAAATCCGAAAAAAAGAACTGTTATTACGAAGAAGAATCTGAAAATTAAGAGAAAAATCCCAAGTAAAAGTAATCCCAAAAATAAGTTTTTTTACCATTCATAACTTTATTTTTGATTGTTATTGGGCATACGTTTTAAACATTTATAATTTATTTATTCAATTATATTTATGTACCTTTATTTTTATGTATAATTGTTAAATCCCTGTAGAAGATATTATATCAACAGCTTTCCTTCAAGTTCCTGAATTTTTTAACTTTCTTTACCCATACGGAATATTAATGTTCCTTTGAAGAAGAATATGGAACCGTGATTGCTATGTATTTTAATATTATTTAAAGTACCTCTTATAATAAACATATAACTATGTTTATAAAGATATTACATTTAATAATGCTCTTTATAAAACAAAAACGTAACAGGAAGTATATAATTCAGTGTTATATTTTATCTGAAAAATTGCTCACCATTTTTAGCTCTATATGATTTTGTATGGATTTTTATTCTATATCTTTAGCTTATTATATTGCTACGAAGTTGAAATGACGCTTATCAGCAATGTTACTCCTATGGTAGAAAGAATCGCTTATAGAAGTTTTGTTCAATACCAGAAGCGTTAAGCAGTGACGCCCAATTATGGTTACAAAATGAATGTTCGAGGAAATGTTCTCGTTTTATCGACATCTCTATTGGGAAAAAAGTTCCGGAATGATTCATGCAATCTGCCCCAAACAGCTATAAATACTTGGAAGTGCTGAAATGAATGAATCTGCCTTGGATGTGAAAAGTAACACTTTGGAGATTTGTCCGAAATGCGAGCTAATAAGCTAGCGAGATGAACGTTATAGAAAGTGCTATTTCTGTTATTATTAGTGATTTGTTTCTATTTGTTTTGCTAATATGTATAAGACTGTGTTTTTGTTACTGTTGTGTTTCCAGTCTGTACAAGTATTGTTTTTCCTATTGCCTGCTAATTTGTGCAAGTTCTACTTCCTGGATCTCGTCATTTCCCTGAATATTTGTGAATAAAACATTATTCTTCATAATCTTCCTTATTGGGTTGTTTTACGTACACTCACAAGGCAAATCTTTACACAATATTTTGACAATGCTACTTTAATATTAATTTTCGAATGGCAAACACTCACTTCTACTTAAAATACACAAATACAAATACCGTAAAATAGACTTTATCAAAGAATACACTTTATAACATGTTTCTTAAATATTCATATATATTTATCTCAGCTGATTTATAATATGAAAATACATTATTAAAAAAAAAAGGAATTTCTTCTCAAAGATATCAGGTAAACTTATTTGCTTTGAGTGTTAGTTGAAACAAAGTGGGAGAAATGATTTTTTTTATTTTATATTCTATAAGCAATCACTAATTTATAACTTCCTAATTTTAAAATTAAAAGGCGTATGATGAAATTAAGATTATAAAATTTCCAGACATTTAAATTACAAATTCTAAAGCTTTGATCCTTAGAGAATTATTGTTTATTCATTCTGAAGCTTAAATGTAATTTTTATCATAAAGTATTAACCACAATTTACGTTAAAGTATATAAATAATTATTTTGTACAATAGTTAATTATAAAATACAGTAAAAATAGCTTATTCTCTTAATATGTTAGTTTATTCTATTTATAGTTTATATTAAGTAGTTTATTCTATTTATAGTTTATATTAAGTTGTTTATTCTATTTATATTCCATTATTAATATTTTTATCCCTTTTTTATTTGGATTAAAGACATATATATATATATATATCACTTGTAATTATCAGGAAATTTTCTCATAAGATAACAAATAAATCTCGTTTACTTTTATTGATAAATTTTCTGAGAAATCACGACTCGGTTCAACTGTAAGTATCATACGTAAAATATTTTGCTTCTGTTTAAATTTCTGATACTTTATGCTATATTTTGCATTCGACGCAAAATTCTTGATTTTTTTTTTTTTTTTCATTCTATTAATAAATTCTTTACAAATGCTGCTGGATAAGAATCCTTTATGTAAACACACATAAAGGTTTCTTATCCAGCAGCAATGAATTTTTCTTTTACTTGTTCAATCTATATAAAGAATCTTCCTCTAACCTGAAGACTTGTAAAAGAGTTTTTAGTAATTGATGCCACTGATGTCCGAGAAAAAAATCAATTGAATGAAAAACGTTTTATGTCTTACAAGCTACCTAAGAAATCTTTATCAATTTTGATGTTTTTGATCTTCCAGAACCTGAAATGGCAAACGATTTGAAATTATTTGAAGCGGTACATGATGTATAAATAAATCAGATAATTTTGTGAGTATTTTGTGATTCTTAATTTTTTCAAAGATTATATGAGACGTTTTAACTTTTTGAAATATGAATACACTTGGTACCTACATGAGATAATTTTAATATTACTCATTTCAATTTTTAAGATGTTCATCTTAATAGTGATAAATGCATTCGGTTAAATTAAGGTATTGAAAATGACTTATACGAGTGGATCTCTGAAATCCAGATAAATGTTTCATGCATTTAAACTTTACTCTTATTAAGAAATAAATATTCGTATAATAGAATAAAATCTTATTCTTTTATTAAATATAATATTAGTAAAATCTAATTAGTTTTAGTTCTTGGAAACTGCGAGAAGAATCACTACAATTACGGAAAGTAAATGAACGAAATTTGCCCATACCTTTATGTAACATTGAATACAATATCAAATGTGTATGTGTCAATATCATAAATATTTTCGACTACAAATCCTAATATTTTCAGGAAGTAACTACCATCAAATTAAGAAGCTATAACAATAGATTTATCTTCAATAAAATACAATTCAAATTTAAGCAATTGAAATTTATTTAGACAAATAATAATTTTAAGGAATAAGAAGTTTAATTAATAAGAAGTTTTGAGTCTCCATAAGAGAATTAAAATTAGAGTAAATGTAATGTGGGCATCAATCGTACAAAGGAAAAAATAAATCTATTTTGTTGTATCCAAATTTATTCATAGTTCATAAACTGTGCTAATTATTATAACTGATTATTTGTCTTTTTACTACTTAAAAAAATTAATGTTATTAATAAAGTTTTTATTTTTGGATGGATAAAAAGTATTAAATTATATTTATACATTTGATAATTTGTTTGTCCAACAAACAAATCTATACAATTAATCATATTACTCTAATTTTTAGGATGCCTTTTATATTATTAAAAATATTTTGAAATTTATTTTGGGTGATATGGTGAAAACAGCCCCTCAAACATCCCTCTTTTTTACTATTTTTCCCTGTTTTCAGGCAGAGGAAATAATTTATAACCTAATATTTTTTGCTCTACAAAACGTGCGTTTTAATAAGTTTTTAAAGCAATTTGAGTTTTTGAAATCATTTAAAAAAGAACGGAGCCATGTTAGTTTCTTTTCTAAGCCAACTCTCTGTTTATAAAAAGAAGCATTTGTGTGTGTATTTGGACCAGGAAGTACAAACATTTTAAGGTGCAAAAGCACATATACGCTGAAACTATGTAGAATGATAATATATTCTTTGAGGTGATATTTTCGTAATAAGCCTTAAATTCTTTTTAAAAAAATTAAGGTTGCAGTGACACATATAGTAGGTATTTTCTTCACTGCGACCATTTTAGTAGATATTACGTCATCATGTACTAAACACGACACGACATCATGAACTTTCCTTGCTTCTTCTTATCTATATTCAAAAAGGTTTTTGAAGATACTAAAACATCGTGTGTATGTTTCTTTTTTGTATCATGAAGATGATTTGTGAGATTTTTCGTAGAAATATTATTCTGTTAACTATTACTCGAATTAAATCAAACGAGTAATTGAGCTTCCTGTTATATATAGATGCATATATGCAAAGTAAAGTGTCCGTTAGTACGTAATCTATGCAAATCTTCATGAAGTGTGCCTATTTGATTTTCAATCACTGTTTATACGAGATTTTGAAAAATCACCCAACGGGATCAAGAAAACAAGAAATCTCTATCTTTCTTTCTCTCTCTCTCTCTCTCTCTCTCTATATATATATATATATATATATATAGTATTTATTCGTACATGACAGTTTAAAAAGAGTGAGCATAATTCTGAAATAATAGCAATATTAAAAACGTGAGAGATTGAAAATATTTTGTTTTTTAAATACGAAATACTTAATTTAAATGTACTTTAATACTTCGTCTCTAAATAAGAACGGTGACTAGAGAAGGGATAGGATTCCCCATATGTGGCCAATTAAAGTAAGACAGCCCTTTTGTCAATATTTGGGTTTATATATATATATATATATATATATATATATGTTATATACTCATGAACATTTAAAATATCACTCAAGCACAGGAACTTCAAATTGAAACGAAATTAAATACACATATGATACAGTGAACCATCTGTCATGGACTATGGGATTCCACTTGCTCTGAGTATTATGCATGTTGTGTTGACAGTCTGTCACGTAACAGCGTGGGTGAATAGATCGTTCACCAACGCTCCTCCACACTTGTACCGCATGTTACTTGTCCACAGCAAAAAACGGGATTCATCAATAAACACCACATATTGCCATTTTGTGGGATTTCACTTAGCTCTGGCTCGGAACCGTGTAGACGGAGTCACCAATGTTTCGGTGTTAAAGGCAGTACACGGAAAGTACGGGCACTTGGATTGCAGATTCGCTTCCGAATGGTGTCTGAAAATGGTTTGTGAAACAACTGGTAGCTCTACACCTTATTTTATTATGGAACATCAATGTAGGTCTCCCTACACGATCTTACAATCCACTCACCTCATCATCTTCCTGGTCACTCCAGACTCTGTTCTGCGCAAGTGGGTACGATCTCGTATCTAATGATCCTAACATGTGATGGCACACTCCGAATGATTGACCAGGAGAGCAATACAGACCATCATCGAGTAGTCAGCCGTTTTCATGCCGGTGACCAAGTCCTTCTCAAACTCGTTTAAATGTATACAAAGTATAATCACACGTTTATCTGCCATTTTTCTAATACTAAAGTCTTTTTATAGTTGGAACGTGAACGTTACGTTAATGAATCTTCTGCAATGTGCGGTTCATTTAGTACCCACTTTTTGATAGCAGTGCCACTGCAGAGTGTGTGGTAAAGTGCTTGGCACCAAAGAGGGTATGAAAATTGATTGACTATGTTGCTATATATATAAGATTGACTATGTTGCTATATATATTAGATTATGTATCAAAGCAGTCTTATCCATAATGCATACCTGCAACTCTAACTGATTAGACATTTTCAAAGATCTAATACCTCAATCAAAAAAAGCTTAATTAATGATCCCTTGACATTGACGATGATTTTGGGGACTCTTTGAGCGATTGGGTAGCATTTGTGTAAAGATAATAGAAAATTCAAAAATCTGGGTGAGATCTCTACTCAAGGAATATTACGGGGTTCTCCTGAATTTTCCATGTGACTTCACTCTTGGCTGGTACACCTATAATACGCCGAGAGCCTGAGAATGAGAGTCTGCTTTTGAGGTCGATCAGGAAATCGACAGCTAGCTGTGAGTATTTTATGGCTCAGCAGATCCGACAAGGAACTGTCGATCGCGTGGCTGAGTGAATTAGTGCAAAATGGCCTGAATATGTTGGATAATATACCAGGAACTATAGAGCTTGTTTTGGAAGTGCAGAGTATTGATGTGGTAATTTGTCCGTAGTGTAAATTAGTAAGCCGGAGACCTTAACATTGTTGATACAACTATGACTGTCATTACAAGTGCTGTTTTTGTTCTCGTATCTGTTCGTGTATGTATGTATATATATATATATATATATAGGTGCCTTAGAGTTACCTTAGATACTCTAAATTTATCCTATATTTTAACAATAGCATTGTGTTCATCGTTATTTCGTGATCTCATTTCTTTTAATTTATGCGATCATGTAATTTCCAAATATGTTCAGACTGTCATTCCCACTCAATGAACTAACAGAGATATTTTCAACGGGACGATTAATACATATATAAAATGCATAAAGAAGTTTACATCTATTACCTTGTGACCCGAATGATGTTTATTTTAACTTCCCAAACATGAAAAATTCTCTGTCACTTCGTTCATAATCGCTTAACTAAGGGGACGGGCATCCGCCGATTTACCGATGTATCTCTTCCACCCCATCTCCGTGTAATATTAATAAATTCATAATTAGATTATTTAAAACTTCCTTATTTTGACTCAACGGAAGAAAAAAATTGTTTTAAAATTCTATAGTTGAAGAATTACAGTATTGAAAAGAAAAAGTCTCACTTCATTTAATAATGCAAAAATATAGTAGTGATTTCCGTCTTTGAGTAAAAAGAGAACAACTTTCAGGCAACATGAGCTTTAATCCATTCACGGCCTACAGACCAAAGAATTTGGAATCTTACCATTCTCCAATCATGCATTTATATATAAAGAAGAGAGTTCATTCGTTTTAATGTAGTCCAGACAAATCTACAATTTTATTATGATCTTGGGGAAGTTTTCCACTCTTGACTCTTTTTACATGTATAAGATAAGAAGAATAAAAGCAGCACAATATATTTTAGGTATTTATTGATATTTAAACAATTTATATTCGTAAGTATAAACTTCCAAACAATTTTAGGAACATGAGCTATTAAAATATGCTATTTCTTAAACGTTGAGGTAATTTATTTCAATATAATTTAAAGTGTAATGTATATGTAATTAAAAATACTTTGATTTTGTTTTCTTTGAAATGTGTTTAGGACGTTTTTATTTTCCCTTATCGAAAGAGAATATTAGAGGAATATTTAAAATTATATAAATTACGAGTATGTAAGTGAATTTAGTTTGTATAACATAGGTGGTAAATTTTTTTTGGCAGCCGCATATTTGCAGCAATATGGCGATCGTCCTGCATGAAATTTGAAATCATAAACCTTAGCCCAAAAATGCAAAGTATCATCAATCCGGATGTTCGTATTGCGTAACGAACTTCCATCAGGTACGAGTTTGGCTAGACTATAAATATAAACCCCCCACCCATCGATATGACACCAAAGAAAAGAAAAAATATTCGTCAGGAAAATTCTGTAACTGAAAAACAAAAAAAATACCTAGGCTTTGAAAACACCTGAACAACAACAGCTTCGACTACAGAATAAGCCATTAGTGTTGCTATATCTAGACTAAAGGAAAAAGGAGATCCGTTTTAGGCGGGGAAAGTGTTCCGCTCATAGTAAGTGATAGATTCTATTAGGACAAGAGAGTGTGCCTCCTCATGATTTGAGATAAGAGGTGAGATAAAAAAATAACATTTGTTTTCTATATCTATATAAAATCTAACCAAAACATAAAGCACGATGCCAAGTTGAGTTTTACAACAAACCATAATTGCGACATTTAAGCTTAACATCGCAATCAGCATGCATTCAATATGGCATGTGGATAACCCTATCACCAAACACTAAGAAATTGGAACCAATCCGGGCATATACTGCCTCAGTTCCAAATTCTACAGTTTTATTATAGCTTGATGAAATTTTTATCAATTCAAATTGAGCCAGAATAAGAGGAAATTTACTGTGTACCTGACATCTGTAAAAAACTACCCTCATTCTTAAGTGTATCCTTTTCACTGCACATAAATTCAGGACAGCGACGTGTACTTCACATCAAGCCAGCAAAAATAGAATGAATCATTCGTTTAGATTCGCTGAGCGTGTGTTGTCTACTTCTGCATGTGCAGGCCATGTATCCGAGTATGTGTTTCATAAATAGTTATATATAGACATATGCATATATATATATATATATATATATATAT
>BMAW01033930.1:0-26018 GCA_019974015.1 Nephila pilipes | reverse complement strand
TAAAGAATGATTCTAAAAAGCAATAGTGTCGTAAAGAATGATTCTAAGAAGTAATAATGTTCGTCATAAAAAAGAATTGCAGAATGTAATAATGTCGTGAAAAATGATTATTCAAAGTAGTACTGTTGTGAAGAATGCTTCCAAAAAAAAACAATAGTATTTTGGTTCGTTGAATGGTTTTTATTAATGTCGCTTTCCAAGCAACACGAAGGCTATTGGCGATGGATATAGTAATTTTGAATCCCGATCTATCACACATGAGCCGGCATCCTCTCTCCTATCTTCCCTACCACGCCAACGAGAGGACTTGGAACCTCTATATATTTAACGTGTAGCAGCCCATCTAAAGGGCAAGTCTCTTGTGACGTCTACACTCGAACCCATGGCTCGACAGAAAGAAAGAACGACGGCCTCATGTTCGTGACAATGATCATTAGTCTACTGTGGTACGAAACGTAAGACGTTTTTAATCCAATAGTAAAGTAATTAATGACATATAATTCAAAATTAAGCAAGTATTGGGATATAAAACAATATTAATAGCGTATTAGAACATTCTTCAAAATTAATAAATTGTTTTGTTTGGCTAATTTTTTTTATGAGTTTGAGGGCCATATTTGGCCAAATCGAAATAGAATTCGTTACTTTATGAAGAAAATATGTATATATGATACAAATAAAATTTTCTGAATATTTGAAAGAAAATATATATATATGGAAGGACTAGGAAAAAAGAGACTAGAAATCAGATACGGGGTATTCCGAGCAAGCATCATTCGTATTTACCAAAGAGAGCAAACTCCATTGAGAAGGTGAAGAGATCATTCGAGCCGATAGATCTCGTAAATCCTATTCTTACCTGAACCAGATAAGTCTCTGAGAATTTAAAATTAATAGGATAGCAAAATATATTTAAAATGTAATACGGTATTGGCACATAATACTTAAATGTATCAGTTTGACACAGATTTAATTTAAATCACTTAATCTTTACAGTAATTCATACTAACCGAGTCTAAAACCCTCATCTGGGATAATGTCGAAGTTTGAAAAGAGGGCTTTAATGATTCATTTGTCAGGTTTAAATTATAAGATTTATTAGTCCATTTCACTGCCATTGTGCATGGCTATCCTAGTTAAATTTAATCTACATTATCGTAAATTTGGAATCGTAGAATTTGCTGAGCTGAGGAATTTACGAAATACTGTTATAAGCTACTTATAAAGGAGAAATTGTAATGCAATCAATGAGAAAAGTTTTCTCTTTTATTTAATTGCAATCGGCAATAATGAAATATTTTTTATACAAAAAGAATACAAAATACCTTTTAAATGTTAAATTGTAAACTTTGTATGAATACAAATCATCCATAAAAATTGATGATTTATTATAAAAAAATATGATTAAATTTAGTTAATACAGAAATAAAGATAAGGTGTTCGTGATATATCTACGCTTGTATAAACATTCAATTCAAATTTATGTTTGGCAATTTATAACGAAAGTTTTTTGGTTACTTTGCATAAAAACATGCGTTCCTTATCATAAATGACGTCTCTTGAATAGTTAGAGTAATATGTATTAATTATTAATTATTATTAAAGTAAGAGTTACATATGTAATTAATTTGCTGAAGAAAAAAGTATGAAATTTTAATTACTCTTTTAAAACATCAAATTATTTCAGAAAATAAATTTCATTTTTAAAATCAAGGAAAAGTAATCGATTGTAATCATTTTACACGTGCGCTTCTTAAATCAAAAGCGCTAAATAATGAATTGCGTAATAAAAGAGACATTTTACTTAAATTTATAACCATTTGAATATTTCAATTCAAGTAATAAAATGCTGCAAAAAAACTGTTTGTAACAGTTAAGTTGTCTTTTGATTTCTGATAACATTTACATTTTCATTGAAAATTGAATTATGATGTTTAAAGGCATAGAAAGAAATTACCTCTTTATTGAAAATAAATTTATATTTAAAGTAGATTATGAGTTAACGATTTATGTTGCACAATTTTATTTTTACATGTAATCAAAAATAACTAATATATAACTTTAAAACCTCAAAAGGAATAAAAGGTTGTTCAAATAGGGCATACATAAAATCATATAAAGATATAGTTTTAATTGCTTTTTTGCTTAATGTTTCTTTCCTACTCCATAAAAAAAACTTTAAAAGTACTTAAGGCAGATTCAGCATCTGCTAATATATTCAGTTATAAATATTTAATTATTGTATCATTTTTATATCCTCTCTTGTATTTCCATTAAAGTAAAATTACATTTATATTTATTAATTTAGATAACTATATTTCTATTTGTTGTTCTAGGTAATTATATTTTGATATTTATTTTTCTTCAATTAATAAGTATACCAAATAACATATATGGTTTAATGGAAAGAATCGGGGCTGAAATCAAAAAAAGAAATTTATCAAAGATATATATACCCTGTGTGTGAATAATTTTCAAAATATTCTCCCGCATTAGTACTTTACTTCCAGTATATTTTTCATTCTTCATATGGAACTTGGAAGTCAGCAACCGCAAAATTCTCCAAGCACTATATCGAAACCATTTAAAGAATATCAATCGTCTCAAAATTATATCCTTCCAGATCATTTTTGATCCGAAGTAACAAAAAGAAAATTGTAGGAGCCAGATTTAAATTATATGGTAGTTGGCAGTGCTACAAGGGTACGTTGGGCCAGTTCATCCTTCACAGTTAGCTCTTTTGAACTTTGTGTAATTGACATGATGGAGCGTCCAAATTCGGCGAATTCCCTTTGAAGTGGCAGACCTTAATACTAAAACATTCTTGCACTTGAATCACAGATCTTCCGTTCATTGTTTGTCCCGCAATTACATTCTTTTGGTTTCACTCTACATTTGTTCCTGCTACTATTTACTGGAGAGGGGGTTAAGGAGAAGTGTTTGTGAATTACTTATCACTTTAACTTTTACTCTTCGGATCACACTTGAAATTATATGCTTCTTCGCCAGTTTTCACTCCAAGTAAAAGATTTGAATCGGTCCCTAAAGTTCCAACATTTTAGGGCAAATCATCAAATGGTGTTACCCTACTGCTTTTCTGACAAACCCTTCCGAGCACATTCCGCAATAAATCATTGATCATAATCATTGAACAGTTAATTACAGTTCAAGATATCTTGAACTTTGATTACGTGGTTATCCACTTAGATCGATATCGCACATCCAGCACGTTGTTTGTTTTCAACGTCTCCCTGCTATACTCGAGTTTTGAGGGCTTCTGATCCAGGATTCATCTATGTAAGCCTTATGGCTCATATCATAAGTCACCATGGTGGATTTGCTCAACTTAACACAAAATTTGATAGCACAATACTGTTCGATGGTTCACTGCACTTTCAATATTGAAGTGTGCATTTAAAACACTTTCACTTTGGGTATGATCTAACTTACGCAATTCTTCTAGCCTACCACATACTCCTCACGACCCGTCCAATTCGTAAAGACTTCTCTCTATTCCGTCCTGTTAGCAAGACAAATTCAGTCACGATACTTATTGGGTAATTCCTGTATATAAAATTATTTTGTAGTTTTGATAAAATAAAAATCTTCTCTGAAATAAAAAAAAAGAGGTGTATATATAATTGCTTACTCCTAGGCATAATCAAGAAATAATATTTGAAAAAAGAAACAAATTGCTGCGAATTGATTTTAACGCCATAATTTTAAGGAAATGATTGTTTCAATCCCCTATTCGAAGAGAAAGACAGCAAAACTGAGGAAATGGGAAGGTATCGTAATATTTTCCGACGATTTAAGAAAAAGGGAGTAAAATATCTGTTTCAAATGCTGTACTATGTTATGATGATATATTTGGCTTAGATACATCAAAGAAGCAATTTAAAAATCTTAGTATTTTAGCCAGAATTATAAGTTTTGTACATTTACACAAATTACGCTGAAATTCCTGTAGATGGTTCGTAACTAAAGAACGAAATTTGTATTTAAGGTGTGATTCGAAACATTTGATAATACAAAAAACTTATATATTTTTAATTTACATTATGTTACAAAATGAGCTTATATCAAAAGTGTTTTGAAAGATTACCAATTAAAATTAATTATTATGGAATTTCTATTTCTTTGCTCAGTACATGTATTGAGTATATACTTTGGCCTAAAATATTAAATGTTTACTTATAATACACATACTTTAGAATCAAAACTACGAAAAGCATGAAACTATTTTATATAAACATTTTATTCCAAAGTTCCTTTTACATGTGCTGAGTGTAATTTATATTACTTATAGTTTTGTATATTGGTTCTGGCATTAGTTGTAGATTTAGAATAAATAAATATAGAGTTGAAAAGATACTCTATTGTTTTTATTAACTAATAGCTAATGATCCTAGAGATGTAGAAGCATTAAAACATGGTAGCAGGAGTGGGTTACGAATCCACGCCTCCGAAGTGACGGGGGGTAAGAAAAGGTTTACAAAATGAACTAAAGGGACTAGAAAATGTGGGAGTAATCTAAAAAGTTCTTGATCTGTCCTTGAGACAGTAAATTGCACTCCTTGTAAATGTCAAGAAATCAGACGGATTTATTCGACTCTGCTCAAATCGTGTGGAACTAAATAAAGCTCTTTTAAAACCTTATTATATCGTTTCATAATTAAAGAAAGTTCTGCATGAAGTTAGGAACTCTCCAGAATTAATCAAATTAGACTTAAGAGATGGATATTGGCCTGTAAAAATGGGTAAAGAATATAGTCTTATGACAACAATTCGAACACCATTTTCGAGATATCACTGGTTAAGATTACCATTTGGCTTAATAGTAGCAGGAGAGAAATATTTCAAATGAAAAAGAAAGAGATCTTTGAAAATATTCCAGATCTTATAAATATTGCAGACGACTTTGTAATCCATGGAAAGGATGAGATGAAGCATGATAAAATTCTTAAAAAACTGCTTGAAAGATATAAAGAATTAGGAATAATATTAAACGAAAAAAAGGTTGGTGCTCAAATGGTATGAAATTATTATTACGGATCATAAAATTTATAGTGCAAGAATTCAGCTAGATCTAGTAAGAATTAAAGCAGCTATTGAGATGAAAAAGCCATCCATTACAGAAAAATTCCAAATATTCTTAGAAATGTGTAATTATAGAACTTAATTTATTTCTGTATATGCTGACCTAATCGATTCATTAAAGCAGCCGTTGAAACAAAATACTTCGTGGAGTAAAACCAAAGAGAATCTTTCACTTGATTAAAGAAATTATCTGAATGCACTTCAAATTTTCAATAAGGCTGCTGTTGACTTGTGGTCAAAGTCGCGGACTCACGCCAAATGGTTTTTGTCGGGTAGTGGGTTCGAGCCGTGATGCTACTAAAGGATAGCCATGTAGCCGGGGCTGATGCCTGTTGAATCTGTTGAGGCTCAAAGTTCTCCTTTTGGTGTGGTGTGGACGTTAACATAGGGAGCTGATAGTTCTGGTGTTGTCCTCTTCAGTTGTCAGGGGCTCAAATTTACGAGATCAGCCACCAAAAGACCTCGTAATTTTGAGGTCTTCCATACCGATCAAATTTTTGATGTCACAAAAAGTGTAAAAATAGAATGTGACGTTAGTCAATATTAACTTAGTCCTGCATTATTTCCAAGTTCATTCTTTAACTTCATATGTTAGGCGCTCATTGAATCCAACTAAGAAAAATTATGCTCAAGTTGAAAAAGAAATGCTTACAGCTTGGAGTTTAGAGAAATTCTATCATTATAGAAGTAACGGTAAACAAATTATATACCACTTGAGTGAATAAAAAAGTCGTTTCACAAGACACTCGAACGCTTACAAGCTATGCTATGCTTATGAGATCTTAAATATATAATTATGAGTTGATATACAAACATGGCAAAAACATTACTTTTCCAGATACACTCTCCAGAGCTGCTTTGGAAGAGACATCAGAATCATCTGACAGTATTGATGATACAGTTTACAGCGCAAACATTTTACCTATAAAAGGAAGTTTCTTGGAAAAAATTATTCTTTATTCCAATGAAGATGAAGAAAAGTTGGCATTAAAAGATTTTATTCTGAATGGTTGATCTTTGTATCAAAAAAATGATACAATTCTGATAAGTCCATATTATAATTATAAAGATACACTTGGATTTATAAGAGGAGGAGTAGTCAGGAGAGAAAAAGTAATCATTCCTAGGAAATTATAAGAAGTGCTGAAAGAAAAATTAAAATCGACATTATTCAGCTAAAGAGCAAATGTTACCTAGTGACAATAGATTACTTTAGTCAGTTTACAGAGGTAGATTTCTTACCAAATACTTTTCCTAATCTGTAATAAAAAATTAAAACACAATTTTGTAAGGTACAGAATTCCTAATATAGTAGTGACTGGTGGTGATGTTCAGCTTCTCTCCAATGAACTCAAACAATTTTGTAAGATTTAGGATAATATACTCGAACAAGCAAAAAAATCACCACAATGGTAAATTTAAACTATAGGCCGAATCAGCCTTAAAAATGGCAAAAATATAATGAAAAAGGCTGCGACTGAGCACGAATATTTCAGTTCAAGATTGTTAAATTAATTGGTAAGAAACCAGCTCAGTCATTATTTGGAAAACAAACAAGAATAATAATTCCTACCCTTTGCAAGTTGTTTGAACCTGCTTTAAATAATTATGAAGCAGTGAAAGAAGCCAGTGAAGAAAAGAGTTACAAAATTTCATAACAGCATTCAAGATCTGAACTTCCGATAATAAAATTAGGGACAATGTTTATGGGTGCGCATCAGAGAGGACTGCCTGGAAAACAAGGGAATGTTATAGAAGTTGAAACTCTTAGAAGAGTCAAAGTTATGACTGACAAAGGGAGGGAATACATAAGAAACAGGACGTTTATTAGAAAACAAAAGAGTGAGAATAAGGAATCCTTAAGGAAGACATCTAAAAAACTTATACAAAAAGTACAGATGTAATTTCGAAGGAGATTTTGCGTATATATATATATTTGAAATTTAAATATAAAGTGCGTTTGCCTTCACTGCTCATGCTCATGTCAATAAACAGGTTCAGATTTTGCCGATAGTATAACCGAAAGGTTACGAAATCATGACCTGAACATTTAGTACAAATAATCTATGAATGCTGATTATTGAGTATCTCGCTCTTCTCCCTGCCTCTGATTGGAGACTTATTTCACACATGCGCGTAGAGAGTATGAATGCAGGCGGAACATTTTATTTTTGTTTTCAGACTATATATGCGATTGAACGAAGTAACATCGATTAAAAAAAACTTGTAAACAGTTTCTTTCTAGTGTTATGTTATGTGCCGTATTCAGTGTTATTTTAATGTGAAAATAAATGGATAAAGCTAATCTAAGTGAATTAATACTTTTTCTGGAATCCTCCGAAAGCGACTCTTTCTTACCATCAGCTTCTCAGTAATGCAACTCTTCAAATCAAATAAGTAACCTTTTGATTACGCATGTATCAGAATTTGTAGATTTTGTTATTTTGAATTGATATGCAGGAAAGTTTAGAATAAGTTAAATTGGTACTTAAACGTTTCACCAGAGCAAATATCGCTTATCAGAATATATTGGCATATTTGTGAAGTAAAAAAATGTAAGCAATGCTTAAAATCTCACCAAGTAGACTTTATTGGCAACAACTCTCAGTGTACTCATAAAAGATGGTAATAAATGTTAATTCTAATAATTTTTTATTTAGGAGGCATAAGTAGCTTAAAATGTTTTTCAAATGGGTCTTTAGTATCACTTCTCCACATAAATTCTGTGAGATAATTTTCCAAATGGTGACGTGCAGTTCCTCTATGTTTCTTATTTCTCCATTTGCGTTACCCCATAGTCTATCTATTTTTTGCATGTGTGTTCCAGTTTCCGTATCGACGAAGTTGTATCTATGATTTATTTTGAAATGTTCAAAACTTTCCTCTTCCAATTTTTCAGTGTAGTAGGTTTCCAAGAATCAGAATATATTGTTGTTCTTTTTTCCGATAGTTACTTAATAGTATATAATATATTTTTATGGATCCGTTGGGAACTTTTAAAAGAAATTATTCCTTGTTTCACAGCAAACTCTACTGTTGAGGTAGAATCCGTCCCTCATTGTTTTTTCGCTTCATGAACATAATACTTTCGTCGACTTCGACGATTATACCAGATCCCCCTATTTTCGGTGGTTGACGTTTAACCATATAATCCACACAGAGTTCGTGCATGTAATTATTGCAGTCCACAACTGTTTCGTGACTGATTTCCAACTAATTTTCGTACCATTTAACTGAAGTTAGTTCTTCTCTTCAACAATAAATTAACATCAAACACTTCAAAATACTCAGTTTCGATTATTCAAACTATGTACCTTTTCTGATACCTCTTTCACTGAGACAAGTCGAAAGGTTACTGCGCCATTGAATTTCTTCTCCGAAATAAATTTTCATTACATGATTATTATTACAAGTAGCAATTTCAAGCAAAACGCCTTTCGCTAGAAAAAAAATCTGACAGATTCTTTTTCTGTTCTAGGCAAATCCCAAATGTTCATTGATTTTTCATCCATTTTGAAAGTTTTGAGAAAAAGAATTGACTATTTTTAAATAAAAATGACCTCGACTTGTTCTGAAAATGTGCCAATAAAAAATTACCTGGGAAGAAATTCCGTTTCGAGTCGGTTGTACAATTTTTGGAGACTATATTGCAGTGAAGATATTCCACTTGGCGTCGGTTGTATTACTTTTGGCGACTTTATTGCTTATGCCGGCAAAACAGGAAAGTATCGTTAAATTTATTTCTGCGGCATCTGTCATCCCTGCCGGGATATCTGATGGTGTATTGAACAATATTTGATTTGTATACATATTATATAAGGAAATATTTTTAATTATAATCATGTTGGAGGATAGAAAAGCTTTTTTGAAGAAAAAATGCGGCGTTCTAAGAGCTGCAGTTACTAATAACATAACAAATTTGGAACATGGATTTTCGAACACAGAACATTTAGAAGTTAACGGATTAGAGAAAATCTTGAAAAATCTGACTAAATTTATAAGTCTTGATAGTGTGGATAAAGAATTAGAACTATCATTTCATGAGGATGAATTTGAGAATGATATCATAAAACCTGAAAAATATCGCGATAAAGTTACAATTTGGATATTTAGAGTCAATTGCGTATTCGGCAATTATACCAAAATGTGTTGGGTGTTAACACTTCTCATTTCAATGAAAACACGGAGAAAAATAGTCAAATTGGCGAACGAAATACAAATTAAAAATAAAATACTATGCTAATAAAATTACCTAAATTAGCTATCATTAAATTGTATGGTGATATTAACCAATGGTTGAATTTCTGAAATAGTTTCGAATCAGCAATACACAACAATGATAATTTAGAACTAGAAGATAAGCTTGATTATTTGAAAGCTCATTTAGGTGGCACTGCTTTAGGTGCAATTGAGGGATTTTCAATTTCTAATTCGACATATGTTGCTGCTATTGATTTATTAAAATAACGATACGGTAGAAAAGATTTACTGATTTAATACCATATGAGTAATATATTAAATGTTTGGCATTTAAAGCAATCGAATGACACTCTTGCATTTCTGAAATGTTTTGATAAAATTTCTGCTGAATTAAGAAGTTTGGAACGTTTGGGATTGGAAATGAAAAGTGTTCCTACCGTATTATGCACAACTATTTTGAAGGTTTTGCCACAAGACATTCTGGTAGAATTTAATAAGTTAGAAAACGGAAACTGTAATGCAGAAATCAAAGTATTATTAAATTTTCTTTCGCTTTCGCTGAGGTCGAGTGAAAGAGCTTTATTAATGAGTCACGAGTTCTCCACTTGTGGACGCCTGCTGTACGCGTCATCTAGAGTTGCTACGCATGCAGCATTTGGAGATCTTAAAAATAATAAATCAGTCAGAGATAAGTAGTTTTCCAATGTTCAGTTAATATCTACAAATGTTAATAAAAAAAATAGCAAAAAGTTGATTTGCGTTTATATGACTCCTCTATGCATTCAAATTCCGAGTATGAACGCTCAAATAAGCTATCAATCAGTGAAAGAAAAGATACATTGCTGAAAAAGGGAGCTCGTTTAAATGCTTAGGAATTAAAATACATATTTCTAGATTTTGCAAGGCTAATGTAATATGATGGTTATTGTTCGGGAAAACTTTCACCTTTTTTTGGGTTTAGTTATTTATGTATGAGCAAAATGATATTGAAACTATTAATGTAAAAATTGATGAAACTTAGTCAACGGGAAATACCGTTCTTGCGAATCAATCTACTTTAATGAAATTTATTTACAAATCCTTATTCGCATCTCTAGTGATGGATTGAATCATTTTGTGCGTATAATTATAGATAGGGGGTCGACTAAAAGTTATATTTTGAAGTTTTTGGCGGAAAGAATGCGATTAAAAAGTATAGGAAAAGAGACCGTGACCCACAGACTTATTGGAAGTATCGACAAATAGAATGTCATAATCGTTATAATATACAATTGAGAAGTTTATATAGAAAACCAATATAGAAATTGAAGTTACGGATCAGAAGAAAATTTGTGAATATATACCTAAAATTATTAAAGAGAATTGCTTAAAAAAATTAAAAGAAAGGAAGATATTTTTAAACGATATAAGTTTAAAATCTCAAAACTATTTACATGAAGAAAATGTCAGTGAGACACACATGTTGTTGTGTGACTATGTTGCAGGGAAAATGTTTACAGGTAAAACTGAACATCTTTTTTGTGGATTAATTGCCGTGCAGTCTATTTGGAATCTACCGTGATGGGAGAGGTTTTTGATGAAACTGAATTAAATAGATCACCTAATTCCTTCTTTATATATACTCGTAAACGAAGTCAAAATTTCTGATTTATGGAGCTTGTATTATTTGGGTATAAATGATCCAGATGAAAAACAGTTTAAGAGGGAAGCTCAAACAATTCGAAGAAACAATAAATAAAGAGAAAGATGGTAAACACAGAGTATGTATTCCTTGGTAGGATGGATATTCAAAACATTCCATAAAACAATTTTTTTGGCACAGAAGCGTCTAAAAATTACTGAAAAAAATCTTAGATCTATTGGTAATGGGGAAGAATATGAACAAGTGTTTAGGGAATGGGAAAATGAGGCATTTATTAAACCCCTTAACATAAGCTGAGTTCAAATTAGTGAGAACTGTACACCAGAGGGGCAAGTTCACTACTTATCTCAACGTGCTGTGATCAAAGAAAATTCTACAACAATTCTACGTATTTGAGGCTTCAGCTCATGTTAAGGGTTTCTTTTTCTTTGAATGACTAGTATCAATAAAGGACCAATTCTTATTGAATTAATTCCTGCAGTTTTGAATCGTTTTAGAATAGGCGAAATGGCTTTCTAGTGTTATGTTATGTGTAGTATTCCATGTTATTTTAATATGAAAATAAACAGACAAAACTAATCTAACTGGATGAATACGTTTTCAAGGAATCCTCCGACAACGACTCTTATCCCGTCAGCTTTCCCGTAATGCGACTCTTCAGATCAGGGAAGTAACCTTTTGATTATCCATGTATAAGAATTCATAGAGTCGTGTGATTTGATTCGATATGCAGGAAAGTTAAGTATAAGTTAAATTTACATCTACGACACAAATAGTGTGCTTCAGAAAATCATTTTTTTTTTTGTTTTTTTTGTGAATTCAAACTATTTTAAATATCCTGTACGTCATGTATGACGTCATATTGTATCTTATCCGGACAAATAATTTGGTTTAGAATTTTTTTATTAATTTTGCTCTCTCTAAAAAATTATTACTCTTCCTTTAGTTGTTTATAAAATAATTACAATTGCCTTTTGGGTGAGAATCTTCATATTTGAATAATATTTGAAATACGAATAATATTTGAAAAGGCATGGAAAATAAATTGTTTGAAAAAGATGTTTTTTTAATTTGTCAAAAGATTTCTTCGTTGAAACTAAGACGAGTAAAAGTGTAAGATTACTGCTTCATGAATTTTTTTTTAAAAATTATTATTACTATTTATTGAATTTTGTATTTTACATTACCTGTCTGTATTTTTTTAATTTAATCCTAGTTTAAAAGTGCCTCTTGGTGCGATTTCAAAAATCGCACCAAAAGACTTCTAAAGTTTTTCGAACTCGAAGCCTTTAGAAGCAGGTAAAAGATGGCGTTGTGTCTGAAAGAGAAATTGTGAAACAATATGGCGCTTTCACCGAAAAAAAAAAAAAAAGGCTTTGCAGTAACCAGTAAAATAAGACTGAAAACACATTAGTAACATGGGGGGGGAAGTAGTGAGTAGGAGGAAATGTTCTTTTGAAAATCAAAGCTTTACAAAGGAAAAATAAAGAGTATAAAAAACTTTTGAACTAGAAACCGTTAAAATTAAAGTACATAAAGATGTTTTTGTGCTGGAATTTAAATTTAAATAAAGAAAGCTTTTAAAAAAACGAATGGTAATAAATTTTCTGACCCTATTTTGAAGAAACGTCACATTCATCCACAGAAAAACGGTTTCCAATCTTGCAATATTCAACTTATTTCTTTAAAACTAATTTCATTCAAATTTCTAATGCGTTTTTGCAGTTATTTTCTTTCTTTCGCCAAAATGAAATTTTTCAAAACATTCAATTTTCAAAGCTTTCAACACATGCTTGTCTGCCGACCATGTTTGCCTAACAAATTTTGAGATTATCACGAATGCTTTCAGCTGATATAATTCGAAGTTCTAATACATTATCAATGCTTCTTTTCTTCTTCTTTCCATGAAAAAAAAATTAAATCATCCATTTTCAAAATTCACGGTACTCTGAGATTAAACACATTCGGATCTAGTTTAGCATGAGAAAGAAATCAACAGAAAATCGCAGAATTTCTTAGAGATTTCTTAATGTCACTACAAAAATCTGTATGGTTACCAACTTAGCAATTTATCGCCCGAAAAAATTCGTCGCGCCAAGTGACACCCTAAAATAAAATCCAACTTATTTTTTCAGTTCAATTGTTGATATTCTTATTAATTATTAATTAAATCCCTACTATTAGCTCTCTCTCTCTCTCTCTCTCTCTCTCTATATATATATATATATATATATATATGTTTAAATTTTCAATCGTTAATAAAATACTTTTTATTCATCCACTCAAGTTCAAATACATTTTTTAAGCTTTTAGTGGATGACACTTGATGTTAATACAGTTCTTTTTTCAAATATTAATTCATTTAATTAAATTTAATTGATGAAAATCCAGTTTAGCCCAACCACTTGGGGTGATTTCTAAGATTGCCAAACTTGGCGATTTTTTTTGGATGAAAGTTAAGTCCACGAAGCGGACCAGGGTAGACACATTTCGTAAAATACCGCCAAATAATTCCTCTCTCCAAAGGTGGTTGGTCTAAATTGCATTTCAACCATTTAATTTACTGGATGAATTATGAAAAAACAAGCGAATGCTTTTAGTGTGTCATTTGTCTTGCAATGGCAAATATGGTAGAACGTCGCCGTAGAATCTTCATGCCTTCGAATCAAATCTCTTCGAAGCATAACTTTTTTTTTTTTTGATTTTCAAATAATTAATTTTAGTTTTATATGGGAGAAAAAAAATTCTCTTATATAAGATATTTAGCAGGATATAAATTTAAGAAATACCGTCAATGACGAAGCGTGTTGATCGCTGGAAAAAAATTATTTTGCTACTTAATATTCTCATTCTCATATGTTTATACATATTTATATTAATTGTAATTACTTAATAAAAGGTAACGAAAATAGAAATTTTCTTTTTTTTACCTTAGTAGGAATTGAATTGAAATTTTTTTTAAATTACTTGTTTTATTGTAATTTTATAGGTCAAATTTATATCAAGTGTTGATTTCACTTAAGCCTACCTTTATCTTTCAATCATACACTCTATAACAAAAAAAACCGCCCCAAGAAGGAGTTGTCCGATGGAGACTGAAACTGGTGGATAGGAAAAGTATGTACAGAATAAAACATGATTACAATTTCAGAAAAATGAATGATTCATTTCAGAATTACATAGATACAATGTAACGAGCTCTATAAGGTGTTAACCTAGCTTGCTTGGATTCAAACTGAAAAATGACGCGGCATAGAGTGACAAATCTCCCTGATGGTCTTCTGCAGTATTTCTTGCTGAATTTGCTCCAATTGTCGGGCTAGGTCATCAACACTTCCATGATAGAAGTAGTCGACTTTCCATCATATCCCAAACATGCTCGATTGGATAGAGATCTGGTTTTCCAAGAAAATATTTGACAAGCTGTAAGACTGTTCATAGCAATAGTATGTGGTCTGGCATTATTTTGCTGGAAAATAAGGCCAGGGTACTACAAACGGAACGGTATCAAAACAGGTCTTAGAATATCGTCAACGAACCGCTATGCTGTAAGAGTGCCTCTAATGAAAATTAAAGAGGTTCGGCTATCAAGGGAAATGGCATCCCATACCATAACTCCTGGTTGAGGGCCTGTGTGACGTGCAATAGTGAAAGCAGGATCGGCACGTTGCCCTGGCCGTCTCCAGATACTTCTTCGATGATCATGAGGACACAGTTGGAAGCGCGATTCATCGCTGAACAGTATACGTCCTCAGTCAGCATCATTCCAACCTGATCGAGCCAAGCACCTCTGTAATCTGGTTCGACAGTGTGCAGGAGTGAGTGGCAGGTGGAGTAGCAGTTGGTACGAGCTTAGATTTTGCTCTATCAAACGTCTGTTAATGGTCGTGTTGGACACTAGTGTGCGGGGCTTACGTCTGGTGGTTGATATCGATGAATCAGGCACTGTGACAACTGATCTCACAACCACTTTGTCTTCCCGATCTGCTGTGATCCTAGGTTGACCGCTATCATCCTGACGCTGAAATATGCCATCGTCCACCCATTCTTGCCAGCATCTTTGAATCGCCGCATCGGTTCGACCCATATGACGAGAGATTATCCGATTTGCCAGACCTGCCTCTTTCAATCCAATGATACGAACTCTTTCAATCTCTGACAGTTGCCCGTAATGAACTCGAATCCTGTGGAGCGGCATTTTTTCTGTCGTGTCGAAAGGTATCCTAAATCGCAATGTAACAGGAAATTTGACCATCAAATTGGGAATCGCTTCTTATATTTATCTGTTGAGTGCGTAGTTCCGACGTACTATAGCTCCTGCTATTCATCCATTGGACACCATATTTTCATAATTTGCATGTTCGGTCCAAATTTCTTCGAATATGAAATTTTATTACAATCGGGACACTCCATCTTTGTGCGCCGTTTATTTATTTATTTTTTTTCTCATAGAGTGTAGTTTAAATGTCTCATTTGCCATTCTTAGTTAATTGTATTGCCTCAGATAATCATATTTTCTCTTTCTGTTTTAATTCAAATTTTTTTCGACAGTTTTAGAGAAATCTAATTGATATTTCTGATTTGTCGATTTTATTAAATTGTATTGTCTGAAATACTCACACTTTCAGCTCTATGCTGCCTGAGTTTATCATGCTTTCTATTTCAATTCTAACCTGTCAGATGGTTTTCTCTTTACTAATTTTTTTAATCTATTGGGAAATCCTTTCTTTTAATTTTCATTTTAGTTCATAATGAGTGTTAAAATGCATTTTAATCTCTACATTTTGCATTATTTTAAATATCGCCAAATTAGCGGATTTTTTAGTATTACAATGCATACGAATAACGTTCCCCATTTAGCAAATTATCTTCACTTTTCCTTAAATATAAGGAAAAATTCATGTATTAATTATCACATTGGTTTTCTTAAATATTTTTGTTCATGAAAAATATGAGTATTATTTTCTGTTGATATATATAAAAAAAAATTAAAAATATTATTACTTATTAAAAATATTTTATGTTTGGTATCTGGACTGTTGAATTTCAAAATTAATTCAGTACGAAAAAATTAAATGTAACGTTCAATAATATAAGATTTCAATTTTTTTTCCTGCTTTATGTAACATTCATTAATTGCTTTAGCTATATTTAAAAAAAAAGTTGTTATTATATGAATCAAATATTTAAATTATGAAATCTTAAAAAATCTGGGATGTGGACTACAAGCTTCTTCATTGGATTTAAATTTATTTCATTTAGTGTGTCATTCTTCCATAAGAGGCTAATTTTCTCTTACTTAAAATCATATTTAAAAGTCGTGTTCCTTATAAGAAAAACTCTTATCTTTCCATTTAAATTGTTCAATTTTTCCATTCACGCGTAAGAAGAATGGGTTTACCCTAGCTTCAAGATAAAATATGTACACAATTATAGCATTTCTAATAAAATATAAAAAAATATATCACTGAAAACCAATTAATCAACCTCCTTTAAGATTGAACTTTTATGAAGCAAAATAGATGTTTTTAAATCGTATTTGGAGGCTGATGAATTTTACAAGTATTTGACTGTTATGAGTACCTATGCATTATTTTGCAATACTCAAACACATATCTTTTGTGAAGCTTAATGCAAATATAAGTATAAAATGTTTTAAATAATAAGAAGTTTAACTTTGATTGACATTTCGAACACTTGAAAGAGAAATGGTTCAAACAATATCGGTTCTTGACGACAGTAGGCGCTGTTAAGGATTTTTATTACATTTGTAATAATCTCATTGTTAGATTATGACAGAACAAAGCTGACACAGATTTAATTACGGCCGCATTGGATTGTACGAGTCATTTTATGTCAAGTTGTCACTGTAGATGAAATATGAATCCATCATTATGGACCAGAAATCAAGCAACAATCAAAATAATGTGTTATTTACGTGGAATCTGCTCCAAAGAAGCCAATACGGTTTCATCGTATGAAAAGTTAGGATGAATGTTTTAGGATGAAGAAAGAAGTCATATTTATGTACTTCGTTAAAAAAGGTAAAAATGATAAATGGACAGTGTGTGTGTGTGTGTGTGTGTAAGTACCATATTAAACCAAGGGTATTTTATATGACTCTTTTATCTTCATTGCTTTTATCATAACTTAATTTCAAAACTTAGAAGGCCTTACTAAATTGTATTTCTTTATAACAAAAATTTCTCACTAATACTCTCTAAAAGGAAGTATTTCTATCTCTTTATCTACAACGAAATGTTGCTGTTATTTAATTCTATTATCCTTAATAAAATAAATAAAACAAATCTCATTTTAAAATGTGCATTAATCAATAAAAATATTTTTTATTTTAATACCGCGTATGTTTGGTATTTTGTTTTCTGTCATAAATTTAAATTTTGATTCAGTTAACATAAAAGTTTATCCCAAAAGAATACTTGAAACCAAAGAGGCTTTCATACACATTTTTTATAAAATGTATATATATATATATATATATATATATACACATATCTGTTACATACAATCATATCACCATTTTCAGAAAATAAAATTTCAAATAACATTTGTAAATAATCCAAAAAGGTATATTTTCAGAAAAACTATTTTTCAGTATCTGGAGAATTCAATACGTTCCTTTACAACTGAAGAATATCGTGTGCATAAAGATTTTGACATATCTAACATTCTTTCTAAGTCTCATCTTTGAACAAGTATACACAAGTGTGCACTATAGAATAACAATGGAAATATCTCATTTGCTCTTTTTGTACACGGTATATATATATATATATATAATCTAAAGGGTACATATGTGCAGTACATCCAAGAATTGAGAGTGTCATGAATTTATTTATTTTATTTATTTACTTTTTTTTTGTCTCTTTTTTTTCTTCCATGCCAAGGGATATCATTAAGAGTAGAAGCAAACTGCAGTACCTTCCTGTTCCTTTTGTACATTCCTAAGGGAAAAGGACGAAACTCACGTTTGGGTTCAGTTATGAGTGAAGTGTTGTTATGGTCTCGAAGCAATTCCCTTTCCTCTTATATCTATATTGAAACAATATCACAAAATCCCATTGGAATCAAATTCTTTTCATCATAAGCCATGTCGTCGCTGAGCAAAGATCTAGTGTCACGTATGAAAACTAGAACTCCACACAAGTATAAAAGTTACCTGAGTTA
Organism: Nephila pilipes; assembly: GCA_019974015.1. NCBI lineage: Eukaryota > Metazoa > Arthropoda > Arachnida > Araneae > Nephilidae > Nephila > Nephila pilipes. The sequence continues at coordinate 7,888 of BMAW01033930.1, read as the reverse complement.
AACTTTAATTGCACGCTATATAGAATTGGATTGTTAAATTCTATTTTATATTAATTTTGTTGCATAATTTTTTTTTCAATTCATCATCATTATTTTTATCTCTATCATTACTTTCTTAATCTTCTAATAAGCTATAGTTTGCTTTTCATTTGGTTTTTGCTAACGTAATCTTTTCCTCTGAATAAGCATCAAAGAAGCGCTTTTTATATTTTCTGTTTCTCATTTTATCTTTTTTTCCGATTTCATAAAAATGCTTTATTCCTTATTTTTTCCAAAAACTAATTTATCTTATTACAATGGAGTTCAATACTATGGAGTTCAATACTATGTAGGAGTTCAATACTATGTACAATGGAGTACAATTTTTGTCTCGAATTATTTATTATTATTATTACTGTTTTAACTAGCGCATAGTGTGCTTAGATCTGGATTACTGCATTAAGCATCAATTACAAAATTAGTTATAAATATTTATAATTACTATGGATGAAATACTATTTCATTAGAGCGTAACCAACATTTGAATATTTCGCACATTTTTTTTTCTTTAAATGTTTTGTTCACTCATGAAAGAAATTATTTCCAATTATAAAACAAAATACTCGTTTCTTAAACATTTGTGTCCTATGATTTTTTTCGGATCTTGATCAAAGCCGTACCTAATTTTCTTTCTCATTAAACAATAAGATCTAATTTATATATTCAAACATTCAATAAATTATGGTATTCATAATATAATCACTATATTTTAAATTCAAAAATTTAATTTCGAATAATATCATTTCCTCATTGTTTCGATCATTGTAAATTGGTGCATATATAATATCGACTTTTCACAAACTTGATTACACCGGTTAAATATTTGAGTTAGTCTTTATTGAGTTATTATGCCTGTTATAAGTTTTTTTTTTTTTTTTTTGTAAAATAAATATATTGCAAGATGGATAATTTTAGACAGAATGTAGTTCACACAAATATATATGATATCTGGAACCGTATTGATTTATTGTAAAAAGGCATACAGCATAAATGTTTGATCATTGAACACAGCAACCTAATCGGTTGTGATCTCGCAGGGACGGAGAGAGAGCGCTTAATCGTACAGATATTGTGCGTACAAAAATAATTCCCTCTCTCCAATCCAAGATACCCCTCTTGCGAGTGATACATTTTTTTTCAGACAATATTAAATGCATATAAAAACACAAAAGTGTAATACAAAAGTATAATAAACACAATGATACAAAATTAAGTGATTAATGAAATTATTGTTAATAATATTTTAACTTTCCTTCATTCATAACTTTTGTAAGGAAATCTGTAATTAACAATTGTGTTTGTGTGTATGTGCTTGTGTATGGATGTATTTTAGTTTAATTATATTATCTTTCAACAAATCTTTCTCAAAAATGAACTTAAGTTCATAATCTTTGATTCATACGAAGAATGGGTGCCTTTAATCTTTTGAATTGACTATATGAATTTAAGGTTACAGCATCATTTATAAATTGCCTATTTTTTCGTTTGGATAACAGATTTATAATACAAATAATATCTTTGTAAATTTCAAAACTAGAAAGTAATTCTGCTTTACATGCGGAAAGATTAATGCTTTCCTGATTAGAACTTTTCCTTAAAACTATGATGAACTATCTAGCAAAATTACACCACTAGAAAAAGATTTTCCGTTTTCTACACTTTCCCAACTAGCTTTTAAAATTCCTAAGTACTATTCGTAAAACAATTTCTTTTCTTTTGTACCCATCAAATATCTCTACATATTTTTATCCAAAATTTAATGATTTTTTTTCTTTATGAATATTTTGACTAACAATTTTAATAAATACGCAGTTATCAGAAATCAATTGTTTTAATCAAAAAAAGTTCTGACTCACATTTTATTTTAATGGGCCTGTCTCTATCTGATTGTTGCAAACCATAAATATTCTTTCTCAATTTGTAAAATTTGTTCTCCCACATTAATTTCTCATAACCCGGTGAAGATAACATATACTTAGTTTTCTCTATGTCACTGTGTAAATATGTAGTTTTTGCATCAAAAGAACTTAGTATTCAGTTTTAATTTAGATGCAAGTACAATAAATAATCGAAAAGATTCAATATTTACAATGGAAGAATATGATTTCAAATAATCTATGTTCTTTTTGACTAATTCTAGCTACTGTAAACCTCACTTAGTATTTTTATTTTGTTTCAAACTAAATACATACTGTTTCAACAACAATACAGAGGACGTTGATGCTCCTAAGAGGCTGTGACGCACTATTTGTGCTCTCGAAAGAAAGCATTCTATATTTTGTACATTACTTTTCATTGTACTGTACTCGTATATGCGTAGATGTAACGGATTTTCCGGCAAACACACACACATACACATTATGTTTAATACTATTTCAATAAAATATGAAAACCCAAATGTCATGTCATTGTTTGGACTGCTAAGACATAAGCAGCAGATTTCGCAAAAGGATATTGTACCACTGTAGTATATATATTTTGTTCGTTTCATAAAATTGGTGCAATCTCTACTGGAAGCTTTAAATTCATCATTTAAGTATTATACAACGTCTTATGATGGCTTGAGTAGTGCGTTAAGTTGAAATATTTGTAGTTGTTGAAACTTCTGTTTGTTTCAGATCACAGGTCTTATTTTCGCGGTATTTCTCGACATGTATTATTTGTTGATTATTTGAATTGATATGGTAAATTTTGTTGAAAGGTATATGTTTTAGAAAATAGAAGGTTAAATTTAATTTTAAAATTATTTGTTGATTACAAATTTCTGATTAGAACTCTAGGACAATTGGGTTTTTTTTGAAGATCATAGATATATATATAATTGTGAAAATGGCTAAATTGAAAAAAAATTGCTCACAAAGTGGGAAGCCCATCTACAAGAAATATTATAGTTAATTGAAAAATAAGCATTTATTTGAACGAATTTTTTATTTAAATAAACGTGTGGCTCGTCTTTGCTATGTTTGATAACTTTTTAAATAGTGATATTGACGAGTAGGTAAAGGATAAGAACGAAATAAGGAATGAAATCAATAAAGTAAGTGAATATAAAAAACAATAATTCCAATTAAAGTAAGATTGTGAAACAAAATTAATTCAATTCTAGAAGTTCCAGGTTAATAATGTTAATAAGAAATCCGGCCAGGTAGGATGCACTTAGAAAATAGAAATATGCATGTAGAAAACACAACTAGTCTTTTCAAATTTTCATCTTCTCGCTTTAATGGAGAGCATTCAAAGTATTTAGATTTTTCGAATCAGCTTAAAAATGCTGTGCAAAATAATTGTTATTTAACAAAAATGATACATTTTGCTTTTTTGAGTTATTATTAGGTGGTAAGGCTCTTGCTAGTAGTATAAAAGGATTTTCACAATTATTCAAAAAAAAATGTAAATAAGCTATTAAATTTATTTATGAAACTTTTAGGCAAACTGATATATTGATAAATGCAGACTTGTAAAACTTGTTAAATTTTGTCGTTGTAAAAAAAACTCTTCTGACATTCAGGCTCCTTGAAGTCTTTATTTTGAAGCACAAACACTAATTAGATATTTACAAAGTTTGAACGTTGAATCGGATTCATACCCTACAATATTAAAAATATTATTTTAAAACATCTACCAGCTGATTCAACTATTGCATTCTCTAAACAAAATACTAGTAATGGCCATGATTTGCAAGAGTTAATAACCTTTTTTACATTATGCTATAATTGCAAGAGAGAAAGCTTTCATATTCACCCAAACATTTTGGAATATTTGAATTTTCCCAAACTGTTCTGTTTAGAGAAGCCATCATTTGCCCTTTATTTCCCATAGTTACTCACATTACACAGCAATGGAATTCGATTATTTGTTACTTCTTTCGTACTACTGAGAATGGTACGAAGCCATAATACTACTGAGTGTGAAAAGCTAACCATTCAGCTGAAAAGGGATAAATTGTTGGAGGAAAAGAGACGTTTTCTGTGTTGTAATTGAAATTGTTTTGCGTGTGTAAGAAAATGTAATGCAAACCAGTGCTCATTTTGTAGATACTGACACACATGTGCGATTGGCTTTAAATTAGAAATTCAAAGAAACGTAATTTTAATTCACATCCTGAAGGGCACCGTAAGGAAATTCAACCAACTATTTTGAATTCAATTGTAAATAATGGGAATGGAGTGTTATTGCTGTGTGTTAAAATATAAATTGCTGTTCGTCACTAGTCAGATATGATTCTTCTAAAGTTTGATAATAGTAGTAAGTACAGTTTCATTAAAAGAAATTTATTTAGCAGGTTAGGATTATAATATTTAGGATCGGAAAAGTTAAATACTTATTCGGTTAGAACAAATGATCCCCTAGTTTGCAAACTTGTCGTAGAGTGGAGTTGAGGTTACAGAATATATTAGACTGAACTGAAATAGTAACGCAAGCTTTGAAAAGAGATGAGATTTTGAGAGCAAAAAATAATTTCCCCAAATGAGAAGTTGAGAGCCAAAACGGAGAGTAAGGGATTCACTTTAACGTGTGGGTTCAATGAAGAAACTGGAAAGAATAAAATTTTATTGTTAATGGGGCCAATTTTTATTGGAGTTTGATAAAAAAAAATTTTGAAAGGTTGAATTCGTCATTGGTAACTACTTTAAATTTTGATTTGTGTGATCAAAACGCTGCGTCAGCTGAAATCCGGTGATCCTGAAAAATTCGGAAGCATAAGCATTGTGAATAAAGAAAGAAATGGAGTGGGGGGGATATATTTTAATTATTGAATTTATTTGAACTTTTATTCTGTATATTGATAAATAAAATTAGTGTTCACTTAACAGGGTATAGATGAGGTATGTTGCAATTCCTTATCAAATAACATAGAGGGCACTGAGATGCTTAAGGGGTTGGGAAACCCTCATAGTACTCAAAGAAGAAATCATTCCATAATTTGTACTGAACATTTCGTTATTCTATGTGTGTGTAGGTGCAGCGGACTTTCAAGGGTATCATGTTTTTTTCCTTTTATTAAATTATAAAACCCCAACACAATTGTTCTATACTTAGGACTACTCAGAAAAAAACATATGACTTTAAGCAAATCTCAAACTGAGCCGTCTTAGTTTGTTTTAACTTTGCTTCGTTTCCTAATACCCACTTGGTTTTTGAAAGTTCTGATATTGTTGGTCAGCTTAATATTTCCCACGCTTTATGTTTATTTGAAGAATCCGATTCATCTTACATTTCTGTTTCCCGTTTATCCTAATAAACATTTTTTTTGCTTCTAAATGAGAATTAGGTACATTTTAAATTAAATGAGCTAACAAATGTTTAGCATTTCCTAATTTCTAATTAGAATTTGATGTAGTTCATCATTATTCAACTCAAATACCGGAGTGTGATTTCCTCCTGTCTGAGGCAGTGTTAAATTTTAAAATAGAACAGTGCAATCATTTTCATTTCTTGCTAATTCAGTACAGATCACTTTTTATGTTTTTTGTCTGGTTTATTTCTGGAGATGCTTCAAAAGAGTTGAGTCAACTTTCCGTGTTTCGACGTAGTTTTCACTCAAATAACCACTCCATTATAAAGATTCGTTGCCTTAAACAGATTTCCCTTCAATCATTTAATTTTTTTTTAAATATGCGATATCCTATTTTTCCATTCGCATATCCTAACATTATATTACTTCTTCCTGAAACATCAAATTTTTTTCTCATTACCTTTGGAACGTGTCAATAAGAGCTCAGACAAATTTTTTAATATCGGCTAACACAAAAAATTTTATATTTTACTGTGGCTTTCTTCTTTCCCGTTTCCCAGGTATTACCTTAAATAAGTGAGTACTACTGCACAACTATTAATAGTTTCAGACCACACTTTTACAGGAAGCTGACTTCTACAAAAAAAAAGTCTAGAATCCTTTAGACGCTATCATTATCTAGAAGAATACAGCTCCTCTATCTATTTTACCATTGTATGGAATGAAATTTTCATAAGTTATCCTAGAATTCGCATGAAAAGTATCAAGTTCATTCATGCATTCTAACCCATTATTAGTTCTCTAATTTTAATCTTTTTATCAGTTAGATCCTTACATTTAACTTTGATCTGAGAAAATATTTCAAATACTGCATTTTTTTAAGAAAAATTGAAATGTATGCCAGAAAAATAACCAACGCCATATGATTTAGTTTGAACAGGACCACACAGGGGTCATCATGGAGCAATTCAAGAATTTAATAACTTTGAACTTTGAATTATGTTAACAATAGGATGAGTTTTTCTGGATATATATATATATATATAATGGTGGACAAAACTTAAGCAACGGGTGTTCTTTTTGCCATAACTCCATGAAAAAAAGATCTAAGGGAAATGAAATTCATAAATCAGAGACAGCATTTTGTACATAAGCGATGGCATAGTTGTGCTAAAATGAATACAATGCATATAGTATGGAATTAAACAAAAAAAAGACTTTATTGAACTCATAATATAAGTACACATAATTGTCTGTCAAAGAGGAAGAATTTCAAGCAGATGTTCTTAATTATACACCCTCCCATTACTACAATTGTTGCTTCGCATCGTCTCTCCCTATTCAGCACCAGATTGTCCAACAGTTCTTGAGGTAAGAGGTCCTATTCTTCTTTCCGCATATGTTTCAATTGTTGTGTGTTCCCCGGAGATTATAATCGTGGCACAAGGAGTCTTCCCAAAGCATTCTATACATTTTCTATGGAATTTAAATCAAGGGAGAACGCTGACCCATCCATTCGCGTGTTATCTTCACTTTCCAGTAGCTGCTGAACATCAGCAGTCCGGTGTGGTCATGCATTGTCATCCGTAAAAACGAAGTCTGGTCCGATAGCACCTTGGAACAGAAAAGGATTATTTCCTTACAGAAAGGATTATCTCCTCAGAAAGGATTATCTCCTTACAGAAAGGATTATCTCCTCAGAAAGGATTATCTCCTTACAATAGCGATCTCCGGTTACAGAACCTCTGTCGAAAACATGGAACTCATTACGCCCGTTCAGCATAATGCCTCCCCAGACAACAACTACAGAACCACCGTAACGGTCTCATTCTGTGTGGTTACTTGGATGAAATCATGTCACGACCTCTCTCCTAATCAATGGCAATGAGAATCGCTTGTGACATTGAAATGACTCTCATCCGTAAAGAGGACACTATTCCAATGAAGAGATGTCCAGTTTTTGTGCTCCTTACGCTACTCTAAAAGGTGCTGCCGATGGCCATATATCAAGGTGATGCAGTGCTCAGGACGATGAGCGAATAGACCACCTTTCTGAAAGCGTCTGTCCAAAGAAAACCGCGACACTTGTCGCCCTGTCACTGTACACTGAGCAATGGCTTTTGCTAACTGGTATCGGGCTCTTTTCACCTGAAAAGCAATATATCGATCATTCACTGCAGTTGATTTCCTAGATTGCCAACCTTACTAACAGTTGTACAAATGGATTGGAGAGGCTTTTCATAGGTGCGAAACAACACTTTTGTTGATTCAAAAATCTTCAGCTATACTGGTCAAATTACGTCCCTCCTCCAGTTTTCCTATCATACTTCCACGTGCGAAGTCGTCCAGATGATACTTCTTCTACCCATATTTCAAGAAATAACTCACTTGCACTTGCAGCGAATGTCTTTAATTGCCACTCCTTCTTCCTTTTATTGTAGTTTTGCGTACACTCACGTCACCTATGACGTTTTGTGAAGGACATTTGCATACATATCACATTACTTCTGAATTGCGTGTTCATTGTACTGATCATAATAACCTCTTTTCTGAAATTTCATGGCTTTCTGCTTAAAATTTACATTATTGCTTAAGTTTTGCACACCAGTATAT
>BMAW01033928.1:0-11342 GCA_019974015.1 Nephila pilipes | reverse complement strand
AAAAATAAAACTATAAAAAAGTATTTATTTCAAAGTTAAGAAAATAATAAAAATTAAGAAAAAGAAACCATCTAATTTATCTTTTTAAGAAGAAACTATTTACTGGCTATACATAGTGGCTGTTATAAAATTCTTACCATCAAGAGGACTGCCTTTTGGAGGGGAAAATGAAACTATAGTTTCTGTGAATAACGAAAATTATTTAAGAACTTTAGAGCTTCTAAGTAAGTTTGATCAATTTTTAAAAGAACATATTAAAAAGTATGGCAATTCTGGAAAAAGATAATCTTTCTTATCTATCTGCTACAATTTGTGATGAATTCATTGAAATCATGGCGTCAAAATTCTTGAAAGCTATCATCACTGAAATACAGAAAGCTAAATAATATTCTATTTGCTTTGATTCTACTCAAGACGTGACTCATGCTGACCAAATAACTCTTATTTTACGGTATGTCCAAAATGGTGCACCCATTGAGAGATTTTTGCAATTCATTAATATTAATGGACATACTGCAGAATATCTGATGGATGGTGTGGTTTCATTTTTGGAAAATAACAGTATTTCCCTGAGTAACTGTAAAGGCCAGGCACATGACAATGCTTTGAATATGTCGGGGAAATATTCAGGATTGCAAGCCCGACTTCAAGGGGAAAAAAATACGCTATATATGTACCATGTGCAGGATATTCTTTGAATTTAATTGGCGTTCAAGCAGTAGAATGTAACTGTAATGTAACAATTTACTTTGATTTTGTCCAAAATCTTTATAATGTTTTTTCATCGTCAACCCATCGTTGAAATATACTAACATTAAATTTGAGCTGTGTTAGAAATCAAAATGTACTGAAAAACATATAAAAAAACTCGTTGGGCAGCACGAGCAGATACAATTAGAGCTTTAAGCTCCGGATATTCAGAAATTGTCATGAGCCTGGATTACTTAATTAATGATGAATTACAGGCAGCGGATACTCGACTCTCAGCTAAAAAATTAAAAACTACTTTTTTAACTATCCTTTGGAATAACATTTTCACATGTATTGACAAAGTAAATTTATTTCTCCAGAGTAAAAATATAGATTAGTCGAAAGGTGTAAAATTATTAAAATCGTTAATGATATATATATATATATAAACCAAAAGATATTCTTTTGACTATTATGAGTCAAAAGACGAGGAAGTATCCTTTATAAAGGAGTATCAAATATCAAAGTGTTCACAAGCGTGTAAGACAATGCTGTAACTTGCCTTGAAGGAAATAGACACCGACACAACATTTGAAAACAGCCACAGACAGAAAATTAAAACCTTTCACCAATAATCGACTATCTAATTTACAATATACAAATGCGTAGTAAAAAATATGATGACTTTTTGAAATGTTTAGATTTTTTGAAAATATTTCTATTTTGGATGAGACAGAAATTAAAAGAGAGTGCTAGAAAATATCAAAATTTTACGATAAAGAAATTAATGGAGAGGAACTGAACTTGGAATGTCAACATTTCAAGTCATATATGATCATTGATGGCGAAAAACAGAAGAAAAAGCAAAGAGAACAAATGGAAAAAAGAAAGATTAATAAAAAATATATTACTACAAATGCAGATGAAGATTAAGAACAGTTGTTGGATGAGGGAACTGGAATTGGGATGAACATACTCTATACATACATGTATGATGAAAAACTATTAACGGTGTTTCTCAATATTGAAATAATAATGGGAATTTTCTTATCAATGATAATTTCTCACTCGAGTAGAGAGTATTAATTTTCAAAACTCAAATTGGTCAAAAAGAATTGAGAAATCGTATGACTCAATCACGTTTGAATAATTTAAGCCTGATGAGTATTGAAAATGAAATATTATTAACAATTGATTTTGAAGATTTGAATAAAATGATTTTGAGAATTTAAAAATGTATAGAAAATAAATATTCACATATAACCTCATTTTACTATGGATTGCTTTTATTGAACTGTACATGTATACACACCAAATTAGATTAAAGGGTCGCAGGTGGGGCCTATTTTTTCATAAGGGCCCAGGGCCTCAAGAAGTCTTAAGACGTCCCTGTCGAGCACCATCTCTAGGAATTTCTAAGGACTTCTTGAACAATCTTCGTATTACAGTCGTTATCTGTGCCTTTACAAAGGGAATTGATAGTACTAAACTAACATCTGAGTTGAATAGAATATAAATGCATTTTGGTTATATATACAAATATGGTTAAGTTAATTTTATTGGGGATTTACTTATTAACTTAAAGTATACAAAAGAAAATTATTTAAAATAACTTCTTACAATGGCCCATGATACAAAAGTTTTAATGCTTTATGCAAATTCTGCTATGACAAGTATTAAGGTTTTGATAAATTGAATTCTGTAGGTAAGCAAATGAAATGTAACAATATCCGAATGCTGTGTGCAGGAAAGAGTCTATGAATTGGACAGCACGCTTTGTTTACATACGAGAGCATACGAGTTCGTTACCTACTTGACGATAATTGAAGATGTACGATAAAGATATACATATTCCCCTGAAAGCCGTTTATATATAATATCAAAATATAAAATCGTCAAATTTAAAGGATTCCAGGTAAGGATGCAAATAATTAGAATGAGGAGTATTTATTAAAATTTTATTTTATTATGATTTAAAATAAAGTATAATGGAATTAATACATAATAGTAAATTTACAGTTAAAAACTTGGTGAGTAAAAGTGGAAAGTTTTATGTAATCATTTCGTAAGAATTTGAAAAGAAATAAGCTTAATAATTCGATATTTCCTTTTTTTTTTAATTGTAATATGTTCCTTTTTTTTTTGGAATCAAGGTTCTTTTTTCAATGCAATATAAATTCGTTTCATATATAACTTTATTACAAAAATCGACGCACCGTGAAGTTGACAGATAGAAATGAAATTGCGTTGATAGAAATTTTGGTCGATTTTATTCCATTCTTATTACGTTGATTGACTATTTGCCGTCATTTTTGCATCACGGCCCTTTTTTTTCAATAAAATTGTTGCTATATTAGTTGATTTACAAAAACACACATATATTTATGTATATACTACACTTTTAAACTCTATGAATTATGAATAATTAGCTCATTTTCTTAATTGATAGATTACTTATTAATGCTGCACTTAAAAGTAACATGATGTCTATTTGTAACGAACCTTGTAATTTTGAATCTCGGTCAAATGAAGAAAAAAGGAACTCCTCTCTCAAAACTTCCATACAACGCCAAAGTGAGGATTTCGAAGCTCCACAGATTTAACATGCATTACCCCCGATAAACAGCGAAAATATTCTCTGGAATCAGAGTTAGAGACCACTACTCGCAGAAAAGAACGCTTTCTTTGAGGTGGCGATCATACCTTCTTGGCTGCCATGGCCGTAAACCACAAAAAAGAAAAAGTTTGTCGACTCACTAGCTTTGGTTCTGAATGACATGTCCTAACGTGTTTGATCCATCAGTATCAGATGATGTGAATAATACTTAATTGGTGTTTCAGTTAATTTTCGCTCTCGCATACATTTCATTTTTAGATCGACCGCAACCGAAATGCATGCCAAACACAATACAAATTAATGTATTCTTTGCTTTAATACCCAGCCGAATATGCGTCAACTATCAGATCTGGATCATCTAAAATGAGCGCACCGCGGGAAAGGAGAGCACCAATCCTGAGTGGAAGTTAGACAAGATAAGGACACAACCCTTTTTACCCAAGGTTTTTAAAACCACGAAATTAATATCACGAAAATGAAAATGCAGCAATTTACATTTAAAATTCATGTTTATATTTGAATTTATTTTGCTTTTATCTTTCAGAGTAAATTTTATAACCGTTTTCTTTTCCTGTACCCTCCAACAACGTCTCGAGTTTCCATTGGAACACGCTTACCACAATTTCAAACATTGCCACAGTGTTTTATTAAAGTTTAAGTTCTATTGTTATTTTAAGTTTAAATAAAATTATCAAAACAAGCAATATTGAAATTTTAATTGGAGATAAGACTAAGTCATCGTCATTGTATTCATATAATTGTGCTTTTAATTAGTATTCACTTAAATGTGCTGTTATTGAAGACGAGAAATTATCAATTCTATGTGTGTATATATTCAAGTGTTGTTTGAAATATTTTTTTCTCCTTTGTACATGGAATTTTCATTAGATTGAATTATATTATACGATTAATTACAGTTAATACATTGGAATAAACATTTAACACATTTTTATAAACTATTCATGAAAACTTTTCATGTTGCCTTAACTTAGAAAATAAATACAAAATTAAATTTGAAATAAGGTTTTAAAAACATAAATTATGTTTACCCTTGTTTAAGACTTAACATATACATGAAAAGGGCTGTGGGTAAGTTATACAAAATATTAATTACAAATCATTCAGTTATATATGTATTTTACTATCAAAATTAATATAGTATTTTTAGATATTGAAAACTCAAGTTGCCAGATTTTCCATTCAAGCACTGATAATTTGATTTCTTTCAACTATGTCATTTTTATGTAAAACCAATTACACAGTTGAATTTGAGTCAAAAATGTAAATATTCTTTCTATCCTTTTGTTGAATATCAGTTGCAATTAGCTAACATGTTAATATTGGAGCACACTGTTTAAATTAAATATTCATCACGGAGAAATATTTATTGCATATTTAAAAAAAAATAGATCAGTATTGAAGGAAGTGAAGAAAAAGACTACAAATTACATTTTAAAACTTGATTAGGTAGTTTAGGTACTCAAAAATTACTTTTCAAAGATTTTTGCAAAAAAAAAAAAAATTCTTTGTGAGTTTGTTGTCCTAAATTTGCCTATTCATTTCAAGGCTAACAATTTATCTCCTTAAAAGAAATGCTTCAAAAAATAAATTCTCTCTTTTTTCTCATTTTTTTTATTGGGAAACAAATATGTTTATAAAAAAAATTAATTTTATATCATAAGAAACCTCTAAGAAAATCAAGAATTTTTAAATATTGTACAGTTTATTTTAATTTCAAACTCACTGAAAAAAAAGTATTTCTAAAATGAAAATTTTCAGCAGAAATGTATATACATCTTTGTTATAATCTTGCTGTACCTAGTCTCCAGTAATATTTTTATCGGTTTCATATTTATAAACAAGATGAATATTTCCAATTTCTTTGCACTAACAAGAATTAATTGTCGACAAATTTGGATTTATATTGCAATCGTTAGTGCATATTATATAAATCACTTGCATATAAACCATGTTTAATGTAAAAATAATATAAATGCATTAAACTCAAATTTCATATGCAAGCTGACTGCAATGTTAAAAATTAAAAGGATTGAAATTTTATGTTATAAATATAAGTATTCAACTTATATATATAGGTCTTTCACGAAGTGCTTTTTAACTAATTATTTTTTAAAATCATTTTCTCTTCTAGAAACAAAGAAAAATTTAGTAATACATGTTATTTATATTTTTATAATGAATTTACATACATCCTTTTTTTCTTTCCACGCTAATTTAGTATGGTAATTAAAACAATCACTCCAAGAAATTAAACTTCAATGCAACTTTAAAGTTCTATGAAGAACAATTGATCCGTCCAAGGTGCTCTTTTACAACGTTTTTCTGAATTTAAATTTTCGATCGTTAATTTAACCAACTTCCCATCAAGCTAGAGCTTTGAAATTTTGGGAATCGTTCGTACTCGCCTAACAATGCAATATTTACACGTTTGCGACAAGTTTTAACTAATATTTCAATAATTTTAATAAGTCAAAATATTCTTTCCTCTAGGCGCTTTTAGGTTTGAGGGAAAATTTCTTTCCCCCTCTGGGAGTACCGGGCACTCCTTCACCGCATGAGGTTATCGTAAACCTTTTGTACTCGCAAAGGGGAGATACTATCTCCCCTTTACAATCTCCGAGATAGTAAGGGTTGCTGACTTTTAGTCAGTAATCATTCGCAAGAAAGAAAGTTTCCAATATTTGGCGTCATGTCTTATCACAATAATTTTTTCTGAATTCTGGTTCCCATTTTTTTTAATAGAATGACTTACAAACTTTCAAATGCATGTTTTAATTTTATGAGTATTATGAATTTTTTAATACTGTCACAAATGTCTCTTTTTAAGTGAATTTTAAAGTTAAAAATAACTAACAGTTTTAACTAATATTTCAATAATTTTCTCTAATAAACTTTGCCACTATATAAAAACGTTGTTTTTAAAAACGTTGGTTTTTATATCGAATTATTTTACATAATTATTATTATATTACTCAAATATAGGAATTAAAGTAAACGATAAGATATCAGGCATGGGCAATAGTAAACTTTTCCCATATTAAAATTAAAAGAAACTATCAATTATTAAATTCAATGTAATATCAGCTACATGTAGCAAAAGATAAAAAAAAATCTAATTTACACATTCAAAAGTGACCTAGTACACCAAAATGCCCTACCGAAAACAATAGTCCCTTTGGGGGCTAAAAGTTTAACATAAAGGTGTTACTATTCCAAAGTAGCACAAGATGGAGTGTTTCAGTTCTTCCTGATAAAATTGTTACTTTGAGGAGTGGTTGAAAGGGATGACCTTCAGCGGTCACTCGTGGGACAAAAAAGGGAAAGTACGATATTATTTTAGTTTTTGTTGATCTTTCTTTGACCCCTGAGATTTCTCCGCTGCTGAAAAGATAGGGGAATGCGCATGCGGAGTATTTGTTGTTGGGGTGCATACCCCTAAAATGACTATTAGTTGAGGTTGAGACTGAACTATGGTTTTTCACTTAATCAGGAATTAAATTTAAAATATGACAAGTAGATGGTTTGAAAGAACAATAGCTTTTTATTAAGAGAAATGCTTTTAATTTAGAAAATTTTTTTATTTGAGAAATTTTTTTAATTAATTTTAATGCTTTTTAATAGCTGAGTTGGTTTAAAATATATACTTAGTTAATTACTAATTATTAAAATAGTGATTTTGTTTTTAATTGTAATTTCATTTATGAAAAAATTAATTATATATAAAAATAATACGTAGTTTAAAAAAAAATTCTGCTCTTTCAATTTATATTTTGTGAAAAAATTATAATACTCTCCCTCTGAATAACATGAAATAATCTCTTAAATGATTATAAAATTATATACAAATATTATAATAAATTCTGTAGAATATTTATTACATTGATCAGTATGCATAAGTGAGCGATTCCTTTATTTTGAATGCACTATGATCTTCCAAAAGAATTTTCGATGTGTATTGTAATTCAGAGAAACATTTTTATTTGCTTCTAATACAGAAAGCGTTATATTACTCATTTAAAAATTTAAATGACTGTACTTTTTTTATTAAAATTCAAACCCAAATAAAAAAAAATATTTATAAAACGAATATATTACAATAGTTTGGATTACAGTAATGTAATATAAATGCCTGCCCAATAATTTAATGTTTTAAGAGTAAACATCAAAAATGAAGAAATTCTCAACCACACAGTACAAAATAAAGAGATTTTTAGTGTATATATAAGACCCCTCACTAGAAACTTTCTATTTGTGTCTGTATGTTTAATCAGATTTTCCAGCAGAAAATTGAAAATTATTATATTTACTTTAATTTTAGCTCTTATACACTTTTTAAAACTAATAATACATTTACACCTATCACTTAATACTTTTTTACTTATTAATAATTTATAACTTACTAATACTTTATCACATATTGGTATAAAATACTTTTAATGAAAATTATTTTCATAAATGTAATTCTCTTAAATAAATATTTATGTTATAATGTTCTTTAATTTTCGGAATCTATGACTTTCTTTTTATCATAATTCTGTGTTTCGTTCGATAAGCATAGTAATAAGGATATATATATTTCGTACAGTTACAAAGATATATTTTTCTGAGAATTTTTAAGAGATTCTACAAATATTATGTAGGACAATACAATACAGAAACCTAAAAGCCGTTTACAGATTTTTTTCTGCATGTCATTTCCATTAAAGTAGCTTACTTAATATTTTCTTAGATATGATTTTACATTCTCAATTGAAAAAAATAAATAAAAAAAAATACTTGAGGAAATCTAATAATTAATTGTGTACGATAAAATAAATATCGATTTATATTAGTATTTAGTACATATGTACATCTGCTTTATAATGATAAATTGAAGTATAATATTGTGTACATTAATAATAATAGTGAAATAATCGTAACAGAAAATTGTATACAAGAAGTAATAACTTAATTGAAGCTTTGTTCTTTCTATCCACGAAAGAGTACATAGAAATTATTTAAAAAAATTCGATCTTATCACTATCAGAATTCTTACGAAAACGAGAGCTATATATTACTCTCATTTCATACAACTTTTTTTTTACAAACTAGTGAACGAGTTTTCTCTCTCCCCCCCCCTCTTGAACACACTCACAAAGGTGAAATGCTGCACATAGTAATTTGCATTATATTATTATTCATATTATTGAGGGCCGCAGTCTGGCGACAAGATCAAACAACTGAATTTCTACGAAAAAATTCCGAAAGTGATCTATCTATTAGATCATGCTTGTCTAAAGTGTGACCCACGGGCCGCATGCGGCCAAAACGCAAATTATGGAAATATTTAAATTTACACGTTCAGTTAAAAAGTCTTTAAAAAGTATTTGTACTAATTTTTAATATTTTTCATTAGTCATGGACGAAAACACTGACGCTGCTGATACGCACTTGGCAATTTTTACAATAGGAATCTAAGAACATTATAATATCACGGAAGAAATGGTTGCTTTAGCATCGTTAAAAGACAAAAACAAGTTTGTAGATTTATTCGATGAAAAGGTTTTCTTTATGTATGAAAAATTTATCAGCTACCATAACCGATGGAGCCCCTGCCACGGTTGGTAAAAATGGGGAACTCGTTAAAATGGTTACCAATGAAACCAGCAATGCGTTCTTGATGGCACATCATTGTGTTGTACATCAGGGCAATTTATGTGAAAATTTTTTAAAAATGGGAAGTATATTAAGCGTTGTTATAAAAACCATTAGCTTTATAAAATTTTTGATATGAAAAATGAACTTTCAGATAATAGACAATTTGAAGGGTTTCTTAAGGTAATGGGCACTGAATTTGCAGATGTTATTTATTACACATAAGTAAGATGGTTCAGTAAGGGGAAAATGCTCATAAGATTTTACGATTTGAGAACTGAATTAAAATAATTTATGGAAACAAAAGGGAAACCTGGAAATGAATTTGGGGACGAAGATTGGATTTTAGATTTAGCTTTTTTAGTAGACTTAACAGAATATTTGAATGATTTAAATTTGAGACATCAAGGGAAAAAAATAAATTTATTAATAATATGTTCCAAACAATTACTGCGTTTGAAAGAAAATTGAAATTTTGAATTAATCAAATAAAAATAAAAGATTTGACACATTTTAGTAATTTGGCTGCACATGAACCTGTGATTTGCACAAAATGTGCCGCATGAATTTTTGATTTAATTCAAGAGTTTGAAAGTAGATTTCAAAATTTTTGAAAAAATGTAGAGTATTTCAACATATTTTCTATTTTATTTTCTATAAAAATAAATATATCGCCTTCAAATGGAATGAATTGAACTGCAAAGTGACATTCAAATGAAGGAAAAAAATTGGGAATGTCTCTTTAACAGTGTTTTATAAAAATTACCTACCCCACGATAAATATCCTAATTTTCGCAATCATGCTTTTTTAATGTCTTCAGCTTTTGGCAGTACTTATATTTGTCAACAATTATTTTCAGGAATGAAGCTTAAAAAAATCAAAAATAGGACAAAGATCACTGACAAACATCTTTAAAATGCAGTAAGAATTTCTACTTCGTCTATTGAACCTGATATCGATTTGCTTGTTCAACAAAAGCAAATTCATCCATCTCATTAATTCGAATTTTTTCCATCTTTATGAAATCCAAACTAAACTAAACTAAACTAAACTTTCATAAGTTTAAAATAAATACGTACTTACACATGTCTAATTCAAATTTTAAAAAATTACAATAAAAAGAAATTAATTTTTTATTTCAATTTGTTGAAAAAATGTTGTATGAGCTGCCCAGCATTTTTTTTTTTTTTTTTTTTTTCCTGCAATGTGTCCTTCAAACGGTCTTAGTTTAGACACACAGGGGTTAGATTATTTTTGCTAGTTTATAGAATAAGCCAAAACGTCGAATGGTTGATTAAAGGATCTTTACTGTAATTTGTTAGTTTAATAAAATAAACGAGATGGGAAAATGCAGAATTAAATAGGGTCTCTTTAAAATTTCTACCAAAAATTCAAACTTTTTTTAAAAAATTACTTTATTGAAGCTATTATAGCTCAGTAAAATCCACGAGATTTGATTGCAAAATTAAAACTATAAGAATTGCTATTGTGAATCAAATAGGTATATGTTTCTAAAATAAAATAATATATTCATAAGTTTTGTATTCTTCGTGGTATCAACCAGCTAAAATTTAAAATAAAATTTCTCCCTAAGTAGTTGTAAAAATCTTTTAAAAATGTTTGGAAAAATTACGATAAAAATGTTTTATCCTTGATATTTTCTGGAAGGGGAAATGTATTCAATATTTTTTGAATTCTGTGAATATTGATTTAATACAGTTTTATTATTTCCCACACCAAAGAGTTCGGCGTGATAAGAAAAGCAGGGAGTGTTCCTGGAATGCAAAAAGAAAGAAATTTCACTTCTTTCTTCACTGAATTCAGGGACTTGTAAGATGACTTTTTGACGTCGTTCACCTCTATGTCATTGTTCAAGGGTAAAACCACCCTTGCCCCTCACAAAAGTTGCCTGAAATTCCTGGAACACTCCCTGCTTTGAATTCGAAGATTGTGGTTTAAGGTTGTGTACATTTTTACAGTGACGATCTAAAATATTTTTGAAAATCTTTTAACGTCTTAAAAGTATAGAATTCCTAGTACGGTACGTAATCAATTTCTTATGTATATTGTTTCTTTGTTTTCTTTGGTTTATTTTATCTTTTGTTATATTTATTCAACAAAATTTCTAAATTTGTAAATTATTTAAGAGATAGATAGTTCTTATAGATTATGATATAATTTCTGCAGACCATTTAGAAAGAAAAAAAAAAGGTTTGAATGAATTGTCTATGAGAACTGTTTTTTTTTTTAATGTTAGAATTAAAGTTACTAAATTCTTACCAGTGTATCTAGTGTGCGTGCCCGTCATAAATTTCAGTAAAGTTATTTTGATTATTCATCATTAAAATGTAATCACTTTTCAAACATAATATCATCCAG
>BMAW01033927.1:0-21145 GCA_019974015.1 Nephila pilipes | reverse complement strand
ATGTAGATCGGTAGGAGGAGCTTCTTTCACCTGTTGATCAATTGGTTTACTTTTGTAGAATTAAATAGGCGTTCTTCAAGTTCTTCATGAATATCTCTAACATCAGTATTTCTTGGTAAACTTTTTATAACTATTTTCAAAGCACGCGAGATTTAAGGTTCAATTACATAGTATTAAGAACATTGTTTAGAGAACGATATTCTTCAAAGTTATTTGTGGACAATTTAATGTATTCACTTGAAAGGCGAGTACGTAAAGTGGTTCTAAAGTAAAGTTCTTTTAAGTGTTATCTATAGTTTTGGCTTATTTTAAACATTACTGGGGGAGGGATATTCTTATTTCAATTGGTATTATTTTCTTAGTTAGATTCGGTTGAATTTTCAGAATTTTGATTCATCTCAATGGTAGAAAGTTTTTGGTATTTATGTTTGGTTTTAATTTCAATTTGCGAATTATTAGTTATAGTCAATTTCCTAGCAGTTTTTCTTTTAGGTAGTGTAATAAAACTATCAGAGTTGTTGTCATTACTTTTATTTGATTTAATACTAGGTGAGATTTTAGGAGTGTGATCAACTGGGCAGCCAGCAGTTTTGCAAGGCGTTAAGAAAGCGTACTCAAATTCGAGTCGCTTCAATTCTTCATTGAATAACCTGATAGGATTCTTGAGGCATTTATCTTCCGTGTGTTCATAGTCATTGTGAATGGAGAAATTTTGGACAAGTTCACGTTTGGTATCTTGACGTATTCTCGTATAGGATTGGATAATTGATGCAATCTGTTGTTCCCTTTTCAAGTACAGTTAGTGTCGAATGAATTGGTTGATACGGAAGAGATGGAGGATCTCGAGTCATCTTCGATTTCCATTTCCTTTGAGTTTAACATTTCCATGGTCATAATCCATATGCATCAGAGGGGTTGGGTAAATTTTTAGAGATAGCACTGAAGAGTTCTGTTTTTTGAGACTGATATCCAAATCAATAACTGGGCAGAGTAATCTTCTCTTCCGGTCAGAAATACACCCGCCAGCTAAGCCACTTGAACTTTTTTTACCTTTGACGTCTTGAAGACAAGCGAGTTTCGACATTTAAAAGTTTTTGTATTAAATTTGTTTGTTGATTAATTTTTCGACGACTTGCCGAAGATGGAATATTACCAAACACGACAGAGGCGTCAATAATTGTTAGAGGATAGAGAATTTCAAGGCGAATCGTTTGTCTCCGCCTTTTCACAACTGTTGGTTAAAGTGGTTGGCCTCTGCTACTTTTACGAAATTCCCAGTAATTTTCTACGAATCGTATTATAGGTGATAGAGCTTCCTATACGTCTTCACTGACAATGGCTTCAATTGATTGCGATTATACCACTTGATTGTCGATATTCTGTGCTATTAACCATTGGAGCTCTTTTTCGACAATTTGATGAATTATATTTATCAGATCCATTTCTTCAGTTTTTGATGACGTCGAGAGGACGTTAAGTAATCGATCACATCTCTTTTGGGTAACTCGACTCTCTTCAGCTTCTTCTAGGTACAGACACTAATTTACAGATTCTTTCGTCATTCTGAATTCTTTGGTGAGAAGAGCTTAATAGCAGTCCTCCGCAACACCCTTCATTTTTATTCATTGGCATTTGATGATTAATTTCATGTCGAAATCTCAGCACGTTTCGATATAGGAATCAGTTCCTTTTCCTTCTTATGTACTGACATTTAAGCACTTTCTCTGTCCTCTTCCTTCAAGGTCTACTGTCCCCAATTGCTTTGTTGAGTTCCGACTTGAATTGGTCTCCAGATTTTAGAAGTTCTTCATTATTATCGAACCATTCCAGTGTTTTTTCCGTACTTGAAAAAGTACGCGTTTGCCAGGCAGAAACCGTCATCCCATTTATTGCACCTATCTGCTCGGTCATACTCCTTATGGCACTTTGTTTACGCTTTAGCCATGGTTTTCGCGAAACACAGAAGTATTGATTGCTTCTTACAGTTGAGATAGTCGAACCATTAGCATGGTTTCCATGGCCATATCATTCGATATTTTTTTTCTTTGATGGTCAGTATGTAGCCCGAACTAATGAGGAATATTTTGCAGCCGATTACTGCTTCTTAACTTTGAATGCGGTTCCGGAATGTCACAGTCGTTGTACATCGCATAAGTGAATCAGTGTAACATTCACTTAATGCAAACATTTGTCGATGATTTAAACCTCACGATTTTGTAAAATAGATTACTTATTGATAAATGTTAACGCGTGTTCCATTTTAATTTCCTTGGCACACAATATTTTTCTTAATGTGTAATAGAATGTAAATTCTGAAACTTAAATTCCCATAACTTTTATTTTTGGCCGTAAACTAAGGAATTCATTGCTTTTCAGGTTATAGAAAGAGGTTCACTTATAGCTACAGACATTCATTTTGATAGAAATAGAATGAATCTTTTACCGGCAGAGGTGAAAAAAAAATCAATTAAATATATTGTTTAACCGTACAAGTGTCTCAAATCTCGGTAACGTTAAGAAATGTTCAAAAGTGGATGATCATTCTTATTGGATAATACGAAATTTATTTTTTTGAAGAATTCATTACCATTTTCATATTTTCGACAGATAAAATATTCCTCATAATTCCTATAACCAACACTTATGTTATTCAGGATTTGATGACACATATACCATTTTTTGATTCGTGTTTAATATAATGCTCTTTCTTTCACGAAATATAAAAAAAGTATACCTCGTCAATTTTATTTTGAAATCCAAGTAAAGACGGAATAATTATTGTTCAGTTTATGTTCAGATGTAGTAAATACACACACCCGAGATAAGGGTCCAAAAAAGGCTAGGAGCTCCAGCGAAGAGTTATTCACAAAGTACAATCACCGCTCAAAAACTGGCTCAGTACTTTTTTATTGAATATACACGACTACTCCTTCAGAGCACCGATTGAAGTATTATGGAATGAAGCGCAAAACGTCAGAGATTAATGCATGTATAAATATAGTAAAATGTTTAATAATTAAAATAATTGGCGTTGTTATAAAAATAATTTTATATAGAAACTTCACTTTTGATAAATAAGTATATTTATAGTGTATAATTACTGAAAAAGGTTTTTTTAGGATGAAAACATCAAAAAAAAAGTAGATAATCCTTATTCCGATTTCGAAAGTATATTAAAACTTGGTGGGATCCTTCACAAATAGGATATAAATGTATTTACAAACAATCAGCTTGCCGGTCAAGAGGAGAGAATTCCCTTCTTTGTAATACGTCCTTTTTCTCTTTGCTATTAAACGTATCAAAGGAGTTTAATTGAGAATTTTCGTTATAAGAAATTTTCCTTTTCTAGGTTACCACTGACCACTTGACGGAGATTGAAAATGGGTTTTCTTTCGGTAAACTCTTTTTGCTATTAGTGTTTAATATAAAGGAAGAAGAATTTGTGATTATTATACTTTCCCTTTGGCTATAAAAAGAATTACTTGAAATCCGATTTTTCGTAATTTCCACCTTTATGTACAAAATGGTCAAAAAAGAAAGATTCATGAAAATTTTGATTGAGCTATTTCCTCCTTTTATAAGACATACCCATATATGCTCCTTCAACACTTTTATTTCTAACTTCCACAGCAGCTCCTTCAAAGCGCTGTTTCAAGTTTTATTATTAGTAATTAATGTAGACAAGGGTGGACAATGGTCAAAAAAAATACACGAAAATTTTGATTGAGATATATATATGAGCTATTTTTACTTTTATGAAACATACCCATACATACTCCTTCAACTCTTGACTGATTTGGATATCAGTCTCAATAAACAGCACTCTTCAGTGCTACCTCTGAAAATTTTACCCAACCCTTCTGTTGCACACGGATTTCGACCATGGAAAAGTAAAACGACTCGCAAAATGAAAAGGAATTCAAAGATGACTAAAGATCCTTCATCTCTCCCATATCATCCAGTTCAATCGACACTAGCTCTATCTGTGAAAGAAAACAGAAGATTGAATCAAATATCCAAGTCTGTACAAGTATATGTCAAGTTACTAAACGTGAACTCGCCCAAAATTTCTCCATTCACAATGACTATGAACACCTGGAATATAAAAGCCTCAAGAATTCAATCAGGTTATTCAATAAAGAATTGAAATCACTGGAGGGTGAGAACGCTTTTTTAACGCCTTGCGAAATTGCTGGCTGCCCTGTTCATCACACCCCTAATATCTCACCTAGTATTAAATCAAAGAAAAGTAATGACAACAACTCTGATAGTTTTATTACACTACCTAAAAGAAAAACTGCCAGGAAATTAACTTTAACTAATAACTCGCAAATTGAAATTAAAACCAAACATAAATACCAAAAACTTTCTACCATTGAGATTAATCAAAATTCTGAAAATTAAACCCAATCTAACTAAGAAAATAATACCAACAAAAAATTAGAATCTCCCTCCCCCAGGAATGCTTAAAATAAGCTAAACTATAGACAATACTTAAAAGAACTAACTTCTGCAATTCGCACTTTACGTACTCGATTTTCCGGTGAATACATTAAATTGTACACAAATAACTTTGAAGAATATCGTTCACTAAACATTGTTCTAACTACTAAACCCTTTGAATAATATGTAATTGAACCCAAAATCACGCGTGCTTTGAAAAAAGTTATAAAAGTTCTACCAAGAAATACTGATGTTAAGGATATTCATGAAGAACTTGAAGAAATCGGCTTTAATTCCACAAAAGTTAATTAATTGATCAACAGGCGAACGAACCTTCCCTACTGATCTATATGGTCACTCTACCAAGAAACGAAAATAATCAAAAAATCTTTGATCTTACTAAAATTTGCTATATGTCAGTTGCAATAGATAATTACAAAAATAATACCACCACTCAATGTCTTAATTGCAAAAAATTTAATCATTGCGCATAAAACTGCCCTATAATCCGAGATGTATCAAATGTTCCGGTGCACACCCCACTCGTGATTGTCAAATTCAAAACAAAATCCAAGAAGTCACCTGTATTAACTGTAACGAAAAAGGACATTGTGCCTCCTACAAAGGTTGCAAACGTTCCTTAAACCACCAAAAAACACACCTAAAAGCAATCAGAGAAAATTTCGCTCAAGCATTAACTTCTTCTCCACTGATGACGCTGCCTACCACTGAAACTCCTAAAAGTACACCTCACTATTATAATCAAAATAAAAACCATAATCCAGTGAATAAAATTGTACAAGCAATCGAACAACTTAAAGAACTTGCAGAAACTTTCGCTCTAATACCAGGTCTTTTAACTAATTTACATAAAATTAAATCACCTACAAATAGCACTGCAAAGATAATGGTAATCATTCAAGATTTAATGTTAATTAATGAATAAATTTAACACCTTTTTTTTAATTTTCGCAAATTATTCTTATATATAATACAAATTAATTCTCATTCCTTTGCATTTCCAATAAAAATTAAAATGTTATTTATTCATTTAAATTCAAAAAGGGCAACCAATAGCAGTTTCAGACCTACTCACCTCTCAACCAATCAAAATTCTGTACTACCATCAAAAATGAAAACTCCATCCTTCGAAAGCAACTTCTAAATAAAAGATTTGGGCTCGAAGAGCGCTCCACGCACCTATAGCAACATTAATATCGACGACCTTCACCACTTTCATTTCTTAGTGCCACAGCAGCTCCTTTAGGGCGCTGTTTCAAGTATACCAAGATTTTTTTAATAAAGGTGTAATTAACAAGATGCAGAAATATATATAAAAGAAATTCAATTTAAAATAGTGGTGTTGCTTTTAAGTTTACTACTTTTTGTTTTAGATTCTAAAAGTTTTTCATGGTTAGAAACATGAAACAGAATAAATGTTCATATAGTGCAGGATTTGTTTTTATAATGAAAATCTGACACGAAGCTATTGGAATAGTGCAAGTGTGTTATTATTTTTAAGCAACTTAGAGATTTTCGTAAACTATTATTATTATTTGTAAATCAAATAACCAATTATATATTATGTGTTATAAAGAGAGAAAAGGTTAGTTCGCATCATTACATTAATTTCCCATTAGCGATATTTCGTGTCAATAGGACACAACCGGTCATCGAAGTTTAATGTGGTATTTTAATGTTTATAAATGGTATCGATTTTAAGACATTCTGATCATCATATTACTTTCAATCATATACCTAAATGGTGAAAATTTCTGTAGAGGTCAAATAAGAATTTATGGTGATTCCTTACCGTGTTTGACAGATCTGCATCAAAGGCTAAATCATTAAAACGAAACCGATTCAATAGAAAAAGACAGGTGCATTAAACACTCTCGTGTGTTGAAACACGTTCACAAAATCCGTACTTGCAACGCCCTCTATCTTTGGGTAGCTCTTCTTGCAAAGAGTGGGTTTAACCATTATCTCCACTTAAACTTCATTGAATAAAACATCCAGATATTGGATGATTTTGATATCCTTGCTAACAGTAGTCAAATACATGCTAGGAAGACTTCAGTTGTTAAATCAAAACAAATTCAATATTTGTGTCCTTTGTGCAAAAACAGATGCATAAGCAATATATTTTTTAAGAGTTATTTCTTA
This sequence comes from Nephila pilipes, assembly GCA_019974015.1. NCBI lineage: Eukaryota > Metazoa > Arthropoda > Arachnida > Araneae > Nephilidae > Nephila > Nephila pilipes. The sequence goes on along the minus strand of BMAW01033927.1, from coordinate 14,536 downwards.
AATTTCGATTCTTTTCCATGATTATGAGTCTCGTGAGCTCTGAACACTTCAAAACAACGTGGGTGGCCAAATCTATCTCGCGGTTAATCCATCTTTTGATTTATTGTTCTAGTTTTCTTTGGAAATCAAGTAATACACTTACTCAATAGTTCCCAAGTAGGTCGTGACCAGAGGAAATCCAATACAATTATCTTATTAAATATTATGTAGTCCGTACTTCAGAATGAAAGTGTGTTTGTTATAAAGATCAATAATTAATTCAATGAAAGGATTAATGTTTGGAAAAAAGTATTTGATGGTTTTGAAATTCAGAAAAAGCGGAATGTTTCAATTTCTCTTCCAGTCTCAATATTTCATTTTTATCCAAAAGTACCTTTAAATATGATTGTTTGCTATTTTTATGAATAGGTTGCTCGCTTTGAAGGTATTTAATTTCAATAGCAAATGCAGTTACTTAATTTCTTATTACAAAAACTAAAGTAGACTGTTGAAATTCAGAGGAAATTATGCAGTCTTTTTCTTAAATTCCCTTTTCACTTTAAAATCAGTCATAAATAATAAGCAAAATACATTTCTCTAATAAGTTCTTTAAACGAGCAATGTCTTGCGATTAATTCTTTTCCATTCAGGCTTCTTCAACAGTTGCATTTACAACAATCGATTTGTTAAACTCAATTTATTTGTGTTTATTTCTGTTTCGGCTGTTGATTCTAAAGATAAGTGGCATTCTGTTTCCTTCCTAGGCAGCCCTTTTGGATACATGTCACCACGTATAGTTATTTTTCAATTCATTCCTAGGTAACCCCGGACTTATTAAATCAGCGAGATTATTCTTCCCAGTGCATGATGTATTTTCACCTGTTTGCTTAATTTTTATTTTTCTTGTATTCTATTTTTCATAAGCATTTTGTGTCTGTTCGAATCTCCTTGACCGAAAAACATTCTAGTGATTAGTTCGTCTACTAACAGAGACTTATAGGGAGATCAAAAGCAGTTTCAATTTCATGGTATACTCTTTCAGCCGAAAGTGTACGCATGAGTTCCAGTTTGGGGAATGAAAGACTTTTCAATGGTGATATTGAGCTCTTCGATGTATGAAATCCAGAAATAATTTATCCGTCATCTAATTCTAAGCTAAATTTATGGCAACATTTTTATCTGAGCACCTAAATCGAAGAACAACCTAAAAAATTCAGGTTAGTTTTTATCATTGATTAACGCGGTGCATGTTTGCGATAGTAAATTATATGTATGTGCTTTAAATAGTGCCGATGCAATAATGCTTACTGTCTTGCATTTCTTTATAGAATGGTTACTCCGATTTCGAAAGTATATTGAAACATGAAGGGTTCCTTCACAAACAGCACATAAATCTACTTTGAAACTGTTAGCTACTCGGAGATGAGGTTAGATTAGAGAAATCTTTTCTCTTTTTAATATTTCTTTTTTCACCTTACAGTTAAAAGCGTTACAGGATTCTAATTCATGATTTTTATTATAAACGCTTAATCTTCAATCTTCTTAGTATCACAAATCGCACACCGGTATTAAAAATGAGTTTTCTTTCTTTAGAGTTGGCCAATTATTACTATTTTTTATAACGAAAGGAGATTTTATAATTTTAAATATTTCTTTTTGGCGAAATAATTGATGATTGAATTCTACAATTCTGTTAATTTGAAATCATTTCTCTCGGCGTCGAATCTCCGAATTAAGCAATTGTACAAAAGCATTTAAATCAGATACGTTGTCGTTTAGAATGCGATTAAAATCGAAGACAAATTCCAAAGATATTAATTTCAATGAAACGGATGTCAATAAATTTGAATAAGATTCCCCTTTTATTCCCAAAATTTCATTGAATTCGTACAGGCGTATCTGCATATCATACAAATTTTGTAAAATTCGTAATATCATTAGGATTTTTAATCAGTGTTGAATTCAATAAATTACTCAAATGCGCATTAAAAAAATATTTTTTTTTTTCCGAATGTATCCTATAAATCATGCGCTGTATCGTAATTATTATCTGAAACCGCAAGTTCGTTAACACAGGCAAGAGCATTACCTTTGTTGCGTCATGATCAAGCACCATGAGAGGAAAGTTTCACTGTTGGAGAGAGGCGACAGATGTAACAGAAAAAAAAAAGCTGTAACGGTTGTGTTTTGGAAAAGATGATGGCGAAAGAAAAGAGCGTTTAATGTTTATGCTGTGCTGTTTTGATTTAAATATTTGTTTTTGATGTTTCCTACAATGTTGTCATCTATAAACAAAATTGCCTATATTCATTTTCACAGTCAATCATAATAGGAACTACAACCGCACTAATAATTTAAAAATAACTTTTACAAATAAAACTTGCTTTCAGTTTCGTATTATTATGAATAGAGCTTTCAAATAAATTATAAAATGTAGAATCAGAAATCGCATGAAAAACTATTACATCTTGAATTTCGCTATTTACAGAATTAAAATAACTTGCGAGTATTGGATAAATTCAATGGAACAACATTTTAATTTATTAAGCTATTGGAATGAACGGAAAAACCATAATGGTGTAAATTATTATCACTGCGCCTAATTCAAAGAAATATAAATAAGTGAAAAGCAGGAAAGTGGATAAAAAGGGAATTTAAAAGAGCATGAACAGCAGATTTCGTGCCATAGAAAGTGTATCAAAAGAGTATTCCGATAATAAAGTCGGAGCAGCTTAATGGTAAAATTCGCGGACCAATCACCGACAGTGTTTTCTGCATGTAGTGGATTCGAGACCGGATGGCACTGAAGAAAGGCCTTCCAGTGGTGCTGATTCTAGTTTAAAACGGACAACGTTCCAAGTCTGCTCGCTCGCTTGGAATGGAAGATGCCATCTCAGGTGTCGTCCTTGTTACTAGAGGGAGCTTTAAAAGTAAGAAGTACTTCGAAAAGAAAATTACTTCGAAAGCCGAAGGATTCATTAGTTTTTTTTAACTTCATTGTGATTGTAACCAGAGGGCTGTTCTAAGTGCGACGGATATAAGCAATCCCACGTACGCGCATACATGTGTATATATTGGTCAATAATCGAATTGGTGGTTCAGTCTCTTATTTGGCATCAAAGAGAAATAATTAAAAAAAAATTTAACAGAAAATCTGGCATACATTGACAATTTCGTGTCTCAAAACTCTCTGCATAAAATTAAAATTAACAACGCCCTCTAAAATTTCTATGGTTAAACCAATATATATATATATATATATATATATTATAATTATTATTATAAACATTGTTAAATAAGTTATGGTAAAGTGTTTCAGAATGTGAAATACAAGCCATTTGCTTCAAAAATTTGAAGTAAAAGAACACAGGTCTTGAAAATATGTTGAATTAATTTATTTCACATGAATGAAATTTCTAAACACAATTAAAATCCTAAGATGAAACGTTATCTTCACATTACTCCATATATACTCTTTCTTTCTTTATTTTTGCTACATCATGTTATATTAATAACTTTTTAAATTTAAATTGAATGCCGTCCAAAGAACCAGAAATAATCGAAACTCATTTTATACAAGAATGGTGGGACATTTTAAAAATCTTATTTTCGTTAGTAATGGTTGTCGACAGAAGTCTCCCATTATATAGTAAATTGCTAAGCCGGTGTACCTTATGGTTTTAATTATAACTTAAAATAATTGAGGCAGAAACTTAATTTATTTTTGATATTATTAACACTTCCTTACATAGACAACATCTAAAGTTAATATACTAAAACTTATGTCTCTTTACATTTCGAAGTCGTCATTTTGCATTGTGAACTGCATCTTCGTACAGCGGGTTTCTTCAATCTAAAACTTTTCCTGTAAAGAAACAAGTATTTGTATCCGTATTTTACAACATCATGTACTCAAGATGAAAAAGTTTTTCCCAATATGTATGCGTATGTATTGCTTAAATGGAATTAAATAAAATCATACGTTATAGTGTACAATCTGTAATAAGTTTCACCTTCAACAATGACGGCTGCTCTCTCTGGTGAGCGCCGTTTCAAGTATTAGGGGTAGGTTTTATAAGCGATATATATAGAATCTAATACGGAAAAATGAATAATAATTCGTTTTTCTTTAATGTAATTGTGTCAAAGTTATGGAAACAAACTGTTATATTTCAAAATATATATTTTCTTATGTTGGTTTTGGGTGAATAAAAAAAAATGTAATACTTTAGATGGTTTTGAGTATTCCAAAGCTTTTGTCATATTAGTGTTCTCTGGAATTTCTACTTAAGCAATAAATATACCTATTCTGGGATTCCTGTCAATAAAGGTAATTGAAGGCACTATGAAGATTTATAGTTGCAAAATGGAAAGGTCTTTTAGATTCACTGCGCTTGATAACTGCAATCCCCTCTCTCACTTTCTCTCTCTTATTTTTTTTTAAGGGGAAGTGCTTTAGAAGATGGAATATATTAAATTGTTGTAGATTAACGATGTAAAATTAATTTTTTTAAAAACGAAAATATTAATAATAGTAAAAAATAACATAAGAAATAAATAATTGAAGAAAAATTATAACGAATAAAAAATGTAAAGCAATACAAAAAAATGAGCAGAGTTGCCAGGCATCTATTAACAGTAATTTTATCATACATTATTTTCAAAGATGTTCAATTTTAATTTATAAAAACAATCAATGTAATGGTTTTTAATAATTTATAAAAATACGTATAATTAGTATTATTTTTGTAGTACAACATTTGTATATTAATTTAATGAATTAAATTGAAGCAAATCGGATGCTAATATTTTATTTCTACTAAATGGACATGTTACGATTGAGCTATGTATTTTATTCATTATAATTTGACCCTGAAATTAAACTGATTTAAACTTTATGAGTAATTCCTCATTATTTCAGAAATTCATGTGGAAATAAAGCATAAATAATTAGGTAAAGTATAAAGATTTTCAGTCAGATTTATTTTTATTAAAAAATTCCTTCCCTCATATAAAAAATATTAAATAAGAACTTTAATAGTTCGCATTTTCAAACAAGTACTTTTTTATTTACGCCTGTTTCCAAAGAGAAAACATATTTAATTAAAGAAAATAAGACATTGTTAACTTTTTTCTTCATTAAATAATTTTGTTTGTTCTTTAGTAATGTTGCTAGTAGAAGCCACACAAGGACTTTTGGTGACAAATCTTGCAATTAAAAACCTCAGTCAAGTAACGAAGACAGCACTTGAGCAAGCATCTTTCTCTTAAAATTCTACATCACGCCATTGAAAGAGCTTGAAGACTTAGTTGAATAAATGTGCAGCATCACCACTACAAGGTACATCTTAATTGGTATAAGGATTTGAACCCACGATTCCACGCAAATAACGCTGACTGCGAGCTCGTGAGCATGACTCTGCATTAGACATTTCAAAATACAATGACGATTTAGACAGTAATAAAAGACATGAAATATCCTGGTATAATTGGAGTTGATTTAATGCAAGAGACTGGGATTTCCATGCAAGAAATTTCATCATGCCCGATGAAGATGTAAATTGAAGCAAAGAAGAAAGAAAACAAGCTAATGAAACCGATAAATTAAAAGGAGTACACAGAGTGTTAGAGTAAAGTTGGGAAAAGAAGTGCAAAGGAACAAGATGCAAAAGTTACAATAGAGGTTTTCAAGAATTTCGTGATGTACAGATTCGGTCTCTAAAGCTAATTCTTCACTCATCCTCTACTTGTGAGAAAACAAAAGTTGGTTCTAACTACACGAATTCAGATCAAAAGAAAGGTTCGAATTTCCAAAATAACTGATCGGTGCACAACAGAAATACAACGAAACCCTCATCATCAAACTAACAAACGAAAGGAATTCGAGTGCCAAGAAAAAGTGAAAGCCCCTTCGCCTTTCAGAGCCGGAAGACAGGGAACCAGCCAAAGAACACCAGTTTCACACTATCTACAATCATGATTTCATTTTGCCACAAACTGTTTTTTTTATTCGAGATTTGTTAACACAATCATTGTCTCATAAATATCCATGTGCGCCAATTTATTATATTTTTAAATTTTCATTTTATTATTCAGAGTGACTTAGCAATATGTAATCTGACGTTGATTGAACACAAATCCATGATTGAGTCCCTGGTATTCAAAATTCGTTTATTCTTTGAACATGGTGCAAGCAGAACCCCGCAGAAATTTAGAATTAACACAGGCTGTATGTCTCTTGCAGAATTCTCTCACCCTTATGAAGGCAATTAACACGAGTAGCTTGAAGCTTTTGGGAAAATTGGAAATCAAGTTATACTTCAAGTCAAAAATCCAATAAAAGCAGGAAGGGTTTTCCTCTCTCCCGACGATTTTTTTCCGTTATAAACTTAGAATAAGATAGGGTATTGCAACCATAACGATTCAGTCCAAATCAGTTAGAAACTTTTCGTTTTACCTTTTGGATGTTGAACAGATGTGTTTCTTGCATACGTTACTCAGCATAAAGGGTGTAATCTTTACATACAGTTTAAAAAAAACACTTTAACATTGCGTATATAACAAAACGAGGAATTTTGGTAGCACAATTTTATTTTAAATATATTTCACCGGAAATTATTGACGGAAAAGCGCGTCAAAAGATACCTTTGAAAAAAACCCTCTGAAGTCGAAGAAGTTACAGACATCATTTTAAAAAACCTTTACTTAGTCTCCAACAGGTTTTATAAGAATTGTATATAACTATACTAATACTGCATGGATTAATGTATAAAAAGAAATTACTTTGTTACCTAGTGCATATAAAAGTTAAAAAAAAAAAAAAAAACATTATAAAAGGAGTAAAATGCAATGCCATAAGAATAATGAAACCCACTGGCAGGTTTCAAGATTTTCTTATGCATGATTTTTGACTCTTATTATTTTTTTCAGTCAAACAATTTTCTTTTGTCTGATTTTTCAGACTTACAGATCACAAATACACTGCTTGCGTAGCATAGCCATATTTTGCTCTTGCACCATAAACCTCTACCTTCACTCACTCACTTGTCTTTTGGCGTGGTGTGGATGTTAGGAGAGGGGGGTGCCAGCTCAGGTGTCGTCCTCTTCACTTGACCGTGGTTCAAAATTACGAGGTCCGTCGCCAATAGCCCTCGTGTTGCTTCTAGTGCGACGTTAATAAAAACTAAACTAAACTAAACTAAACACTCACTTGTCTTGGGCGAAAAATCACAGAATAGCATTATTTTGTAGGAAAATGAAGCGTAATGTAGGGAAATTTTACAATATTTTCGGCAATATTGAATAAATGGATCTTTCAAATATTTCTTTTTAAAACGCATTTCCTAAAAGTATGCAGCTTTTTTTAAAAAAAGATTGATTATGTTACTAACATTGCTTTTAAAAGCAAAACGATGATTTTTGGCGACGGATTTCATAATTTTTTAAACGAAGTCAAAGGACTAGGAACGTGTGAATATGAATGATAGCTTACGAACGACAAGACGAAATGTATAATTACAAATGATTACTATGTGGCGAAGTCTCTCTCTTGAAATTTGTAAATAAAATTTGGGTCCTCTTAAGGTTATGTTGAGTAATAACTATATAGACATGAGATACCGAAGAATAATAATTAACTCTTTACTATGCAACGGATTACTATAATCTATAACCTTTACGAACAGGTGTAGGACATTGCATTGTTACGACTGCCTTAAATTAAAATAAGATTTATTTATTGATTGATTATTGGTCAAAACGTAGGCGTTCAATTTTCAATTTCTTAGCAATTCGCGTGATATGATGTATTAAATTCCGCAGTTTTTCCATTTAAACTAAAAAGAGTTTAAAAGTACAAAATTGAAAATTTAGAATAACATTAAGTTGACGTTTTATATTAAGCTTTAATTGTTGTTTTGAAATTCGTATGGCGAAAATTAAAACTAAAAAAAAAAAAAAAAAATGGAAAACCATTTTCAAAATACGAGTTTTTCAAATCTAGTTTCATGTTCCTTTTTATACATTAACAAAAAACGGATTTTCTGCTCAGCCCTACTTCAATAAATTTGATGTCAACATGAACTGCTTCGAAACTGAAAGATTTTATGTTGCATACGTAAGCAATAGGGTATATAGTTGTGCTTATTAAATATTCATGTTTATGGTTTATTATAATATTCCCTAAATTCATTAAATAATTATTTGAATGCAGTGGCAAAATTCTTAAATTTTAGTATTCAAATATCTCAAAGAATGTCTTAATTTTCTGCATAGCTTATTTAAACATTTGACTATTAAATTTTAAGTTTCTAATGAAATTAAGATACAAAGAAAAAAAATTTAAATACAAATATTTTCAATTTTTTTTTTTCATCCAATTTGAATATTTGAGTTCTATTTAAATGTAATGAATTTATTTTAATCACTTTAGTAAAATTATATTTTCTTGAGAATGTGTTAAATTATAGTTGCGCCAAGGATTATATTATTTTCGTTATAATTCCATAATTTTGATTTCTGAAAAAAAAAAATTATTGGTTATCATTTATCCAGTTTTATGAGCTTTTTTTTATGTGTATTCCTCCAATCTAGTTACTCTTTTAGAGCAAAATAAAGAAATATGTGATAGATAAAGGAACAATTAATATTTAATACGTTCCTCAACAAACACATATACAAAACACAAATTTTAGAATATGTCGCATCATCTTACGAAGAAAGGTTCTTCCCTATCTAGTGCGGGCGCGAACTGCTTCCAAAACCATTTGGTATAAAAAGCATTTTCCTTCCAAACGAACCAGTATCGCCATCTGGATACCGTTGCATTCTAATGATAAGTTAGTGCTAAATTTTGGTGTTCCATTCTTCCCCTACACCTCCGAAGGCTGTCTCGGCGAAGTTGCTGTAATATCAGACATGGTATTCTCTCCTGTAAGAGTCTACGGCTGTATTGTCTTTTGCAAAACATGGAATTTCTTTCTTTAAATGAAGAATATTATGGGAATTAATCCAAAGTGCTACAGCAGCGCTACCTTCAACGCAGATTAGATCTGAGATAAGGCACGTTGAAATGCGTTCCGAAATGCTTTTTCTTCAATTTTTCATCCCTTAATAAACTATATTCCCACTATAAATGAGCATAATTCGTTACAATGTACCGATGCCAACCTTCACAATTGGAGCAGGGCAAACGAAACCAGCACTTAAAATGAATGAAAATTTAAAATGCGATTTCAAAACTGCTAACCGAACGAAAAAACATGGACGCACGTTCTCTTCAATGAGTACAGACGGTACTAAAAATTTCAGAACTTGTGAGTCATCATTCACATGATTATTGGAGGGCTAGCTTTGGAGGCATTTTACTCGTGTATTAATTTAATTAAATTTTATAGGAAAGTAAAAACTAGAAAATCATTATTGCAAAGCGCTTATTTTTATAGTAATAATTCTATTTGTATAAAAAGTAGTGGTAATAATTTTAAGGAAAGAAAAAAAAAAAAGAATTATTAAACAATCTAAGTTTCTATGTTTTTTTTTTTTTTTACTATCCAGTAATATATCATTTTTTTTATTTAACAGTTTTTCTATGTATTTTTTTGAAAGTTTTTGTCTTAGGTGACCAAATCATCCTACTTCATCCTGGATGAAAGCAGGAGTTCAAGTGCAGACTATATTACTACCCAGTAACGAAAATTCATTTATATATTGTTGTACCCCCATTCCTTTGTGATAGTTCGTGAAAAATAAACTTTAACAGAGTAATAACAGACTGTTATTACACGCCTATCTTTTGTTGTAACTACCCAGTTGGAGATACCACTGGAGAAAAGAAGGGGAAGTAGTAACTATCTTTACCTTTTAATTTATGTATGAAAATAAGTTTTATTCAGTGACAGTACAACTCCAACTATATAAAGATGATCACCCTTAATGATATTCCTGTTGTGTAATATTTTCTTAAAAGAGGAAATATTAAAACCATTAAATTGTTAAACAGTATCTTATTAACTGTGTATTTGATTGTAATATAAGAAAAAATTGAGAAGTTTTTCTTCATTTCTCACAGATTTCAATACTGCAGATTGAAAGAAATTGATTTCTTTTCAACAAATGATTTAATTTGTGTAATAAATGTGTTAGGAATGGATATTAACGATAGTAAAGAAGGCTATTGAAGGACTTCAACATCAATCCCATGGATTTGCCTATGAGTCAGATACTAAAGCTTTATCATGGAATTGATAATCTTGTGAGAGCAGTTAAAATAAAGATCTCTACATGTGTGCTATGACAAGTCATCCATGAACTCGTGCTACTATGTATTTAAGACAAACTTGTAATTATAGGACTTTATTAAAAAACGTTAAAATTTTTCCTTATTTCTTGAACTATAGATCCGTTTTTATATGTTTTGCCATTTTCATAATTCAGTATTATGGGTTATACGTGATTTAAGATTTAATTTGTAAAATTTAGAAAATGCTATATATTATATTTGATTATGTGAAGGGCATAATTCATCAAAGTTTAAGTGTTAGATTGGTTAACCCCACTTTTAGTTAAATGGAACTATTAATTGCTAGAGGGCGCTTCTAATGCGGCTATTGAAAAGATTTTTAAGACAAGAGTTTCGACTTGTAAATGTATTTGAATGAAATTTGTTGAGAAGTTGCTGAAATTTGTCTCTGTTGGAAAATTATCAGATACAATACTGAACCACCAATTCGAGCATCAACATGAAACATGTAAAAATCAATATGGTTAAAGCCTATTTGAGTGGAGCCCCTTGGCATTTTTTTTTTTCAAATCGCGCTAAGATGGCGCCAAAGCGGGTGTTTCAAACCCGGAGCTTCTGAAAGAGAGAAAAAAAGATGGCGTCGTGCCTGGAAGGCAAATGATGGAGTTACAAAATGACACCAAGGGGGTATTTCAAATTGGAAGCGAGAAAAGATGGCGTTGTGCCTGGAAGGCAAATTCTAAAGTAGGCGTATTCAATGGGGGGGGAAATGCAGAAATCGTCGTGTCTAGAAGACAAAGAAACGCATTGGGAATTTCAGTTTTAATGAACAAAAGTAAAAATACATAGCATAAAGAAAGAGGAAACATTGAGAAAACGAATGGATAAACAATACTGACCTTTTTCAGAAAATAAATCTGCACCCACGAACATGAAAACAGTAGTTAATTCCCTAATATTCAACGAACTGCTTTAAAACCGTTGTTATTAGAAATTCTATTGCTTTCTAAACGCTAATTTTCTCCCTTTCGGGAAAACTAATCAAAACGATCCATTTTCATAGGACGAATGTCTGCAAACCACGTTCACCATACCAATCGTAATCGTATTAAATAACAACTTTCAAATATCCAATTCTATCCAAACGCAGATTTACTCCCGTTTCGGAGGAACGAAAATAGTACAAAACGATCCAATTTCAAGGCTTCCAACAGACGTTGTTCAGCCGATCACTCTTCTAAAGAAAACAAATTTTATGGAATAGAATCGTTTCCAAAAGGAAGCCATCCGAATTTCTATTGAAGATTTTTTTTCACCTTCCGCAAAAAAAATTATTTTAAACGATTCACTGGACATTGACATTTTCAATAAACAACGGATTTTCAAAAATCGCAGTACCTTAGCGATCAACAACGTTTGTATCCAATCCAGCGTAAAAAGGAGAAAACAAAGCGTCGAATCCCCTTTCACAGATTTTCTAGGGTTACCAGATAAACTTGCATGGTAACCACATTGTCAAGTTATCGCCAAAAAAAAGTTAAAGTGCGCCAGGCCCCATCCAAATAAGAACTAACATTCTATCAGCAATATTTCGCATGTATGAATTACAAATAATCTTAATTGACGTTGAATTCTGCGGGCGCCTAGAGCGAGGAGCGCACCTCTAGCCCGAATCCTGTAAAATAAAACTTCCTTTGGGTGAATTTGGATTATATTCTGCAATGTTGTTTCCTGGATGCTCATAAGAATTTTTTGTAAAATTAGGCGAGTAGAAGTGTTACTATCATGAAAAAAAATGTTTATGTGTAAAAGCGGTATTTCAGTGCTTATAATTCTTTTTTACGGATTGTCAGACATCCTAATTATCACATTAGTTTTCAATCTGACATTTAAATGGTTAAATAGTTTTAAAATAAATAGTTAATGATGAATGATTTCAGCTCGTATGAAATTAATTTATTTTGTCGATTTCTGAATGAAAGATGTCTGGTATTGGATTATACATAATTTAATGCTTTTGAAAATTTCCTCCAAGTAATCTTGTTTAACTTTTCGTGAGACAAAATATGTATTTTAATTTTTATAACCGCATTTATTATTCATGAATTCTTTAAACCTTTTTATTTATTTTTTAACAATTTTTTTCTTTCTTCCACGAAATGTAAAAAGCAATTCGATCTGATTATTTGTACATCGATAGCTCACACATCCTATTTATTCTTTAATTTGTGAGAAGACGGATTTTTAATACTTTTGGTTTTGGTATTTATTTCCACGGGTGACACTAAAGACATGAGTATTCTGTGAGGAGAATAGGTTAATGCACTCTCTCATTTCGAGAGCAGCACTCAATGTTAGAGGGCGCTGCTAGTACTGATTTTGAAGGAGATGTTCAAGACAAGCCAGTTTGGACATGTAAAAGTTTTTGTATTAAATTTGTTCCTTGATTAATTTTGACTATTTTTCGCTGATGGAAAATTACCAATTTCGACAGAGGTACCAATTATTGTTAGAGGACAGAAAACTTCAAGGCAGGGCAATGTCATTACAAACACATTTTTAATTCTAAATTTCTATTTGACGGGGAAATATCAGCAAAACACTGAATCACCAATTTTATTATTGATCAATACATCAGAATTAATATTTTTTCTCAATTTAAATGATGCGTCTTAATTTAAAGTTAATAATTTCGCATTGCATGTCGAAAAGTTCGTTAAATTTTCATATTTTAAATGCTTTTCTCATACATGTAGCTTATGTTCTGTTCGCTTATATGTTCGCTTTCTCATTCATGTAGCTAGTGTGTTTTCAATGCTCTGGTACATATATAATTTAAATTACATAAATGATATTAAATCGATCGTGAAGGATAATTCTTGTATCAATTTAGCTTCAAAAAATATTCTGGTTCTTTGACTTTTAAGAGTCAACTTTTGGCATATGTCATTCTTCAAAAGCTGAATAATATGAGAATCAAAATGACAGATAGTTAACGTACCTCGGTAAACTGTGACATACAGGTAATATTCAGCTTTCATAAACTAGGATATATTTTGAAATTATCGATTTTTTACAGCTTTAACAATTGTTCCACATCCATACTATTTAAACGTAAAATTCCTTTAAGTGTAATGGAATATGAATGTTTGATGACTCTAAGATTTTCCTTTAAATTTTTATTTCTCTCATATTTATACATTGTTTAACCTTTCATTTCATTTATAAGGATTTTTTACATTCGTCAAAACCTCTTTTTTTTACGTGAACGTGAGATGTGAAGATAATATTCTTTCGAAGACGACAAGCTGACCACTCTAATTTGTCTAAAACATATCATTAGATTAAGAGAGAGTACGAGTAATTGGACTCGTAGACCTCATCTACTGCTGATACTTTGCCTACGAACATAATCTGGAGAATAATTTGAGCAGCGGTTTGACAATTAGCAACTAATAATTTAAACCTTTACCATTACGGAATGATTATCGTGCTAGATGTTATAATTTCCCTTCGTATGAATAACATTTTATTTCCTTTCACTATCACATCATTATTTTTAATCCTTGAAATGGCAACGGGAATTTTTGCGACAGAATGAGCAGGTATAGTAGAATTTGTCTCTAGAGTATAAGGTCGAGGTTTGAGGAATTACAACTTCATTTAGAATTTAGATATTCCACTGTCTATCAGGGCTTGTGATGCATTTAGAAAATCCCAACGAAGGTAACATCGTGACTACAAACCAGTAAATTTTTAAATTGAAAGGTTAGAGTCCGACCATCAATTCCCACATTAAATATGCATTTTCTGGGTATAATTTCCATTGGAAGTCTTAAGAAGGATCTTTTCTTCGCACTGGAACAATTCTTTTCGAAGACGGTGTTTCTATTGCTCCTAAATCACAGAGGAAGATGCCTCGGAATCCACTAGAGCACGGACTGGATAGTTGTTAACAGTAGCATCGAGATAATCTACGGACATTTTCGCAGCTAGAGAAAGATTTTCTTCTTCGATGGCATCACCTACTAGAAAGGTCACAGTCATTAGTTTTCATCCTTGTGTAGGTTGGGCGATGAGCTGGAATGTCGGTATGGCGACGACGACCTAAAGTGAAGTATCGGAGATCATCCTATAACCCATTTTCTAACAATGTATCACATACGATAAGCTAGCTTTTACTTCCTTGTTCCCATCCTATCTCATTTGATACGCTTTCAGAGTGTCTGCTACAGACCAACATCTAATAAAATTAAAAAAAAAGTTGATAGAAACATGCTGAATCGGAAGGGATGAAAATAATTATAAATTGCTCTC
>BMAW01033922.1:527480-573265 GCA_019974015.1 Nephila pilipes | reverse complement strand
CCCCCCCCCCCCCCCCCCCCCCCCCCCCCCCCCCCCCCCCCCGGGATTTCGATATCACAATATCTAACTATTTCCTCTAATGATTGTTATTGACAAAATATCAGATAAAGTAGTATTAAGATAATTATTTTAATTAAGTCAAAACTAGTTAAATTATTTGTTTATAATAAGAACAAAGACAATAGTTCGTTTAAACTATCTGTATTATATTATGTAAGCAAATCGAGGAGAAAAATTATCTTGTTTATGTTGTTCTAAGGCAAAACGGAAATAGATTTTAACATGATAATGTCTAAATGTCTCTCCTGAAGTTGACGGATAGAAAGAAAAAATGTGATTAAAAAAAAATCTGACCTGCACGCTAAGCAAAAATAGAGATGAGAAGGAAGTAATCATCAACACTTTATCAGAAAGCAGATGCAGAATGTATTACGTTTTACCTTTCAGAAAAAAAGACGCGATGAAGTCAAAAAAGCAAATAAAATAAACAGACGTTATGTATCGTTTCCCTTCCTGTGTTTTTGATTATTTTGAAAGAATTTAAAAGAAAATTCGGGGTTCTTAATATCATAAATTATTTTCATTCATAAACGAAGAATTTCCTTGTACGATGTTTTTCGATTTTTCCGAATCATTTATTTCTTTCAAATTTTATAAGTTTTAAAAATAAATATTTACTCTTTATTTGTTTCACAGTAACAGAACACATATTCTGTACTTGCTTTTAGTTTCTGATTTCAGATAAAAATGTGGATTTTTTTCAACTGTATTTAATTGTTAGTAAACGTATACTGAGCAATACAATTAAAGATGTTTTTTTTTAAAAAATTGTTTTATAATATCTAAATAAATAAAGTATTTATCTCATTAAGATCTTACATTATCAAAAATTTTCCATATTTGGAATTTTTTTATGTAAGATGAACTTCCTCAGAGACAGACAAACACACAAACAAAAAACAGACTTTCATATTTATTTGAAATGATGAAATTGCAGAAAATATTCTTACTTCGATAGAGATTTCTTTCGATATCGGATAAGTTACGTGATATTAAAATAGTACTCTCTGTTCAGAAATCTAGATTCCTAAACTCTATAAATAAATAAGTAAACAATAAAACACAAGAAATGGATAATACAAATTAATAATCTCACAGAAATCGAAAATATAAAATATATTTTTAAAACTTCGCACTGTTTGTTTTCGTTGTGATTAAGAGACATACTGATGCAATAATAATTAGCAGAAGATCTTTAACCACCGTATTCTGTATTTGAATAAGCAATATCAAAATGAATTAAGGATGTGGAACTGTTAAGGCTCCCTTCTACTCACCATTTTGATTTCATGGACGTAATGTTAATCCTATGGGATTTCGATTTTAATTCTCACATCTTTACTATTTGATCGATTTGAATGCAACAAAGTGTATCTGAAAGAGCAAAAAATAATGAATGCTCTTCTGTGGAATTACTTTTTTGTTCCGATTCTTAAAAATATTTTTATTCTTATTTTAGTGATTCATTTGCGAGTTTTCTGGTCTTTAAAAAATATTTTTAAATATTCCTAAAAATCGGAGAAAATAAGTAATTCCACAGAGGCATTTATTATTTTTTGCTCTTTCCGTTACACTTTGTTGTATTTAAATAGATCAAATAGTAAAGATGTGAGAATTAAAGTCGAAATCCCATAGGATTAACATTACGTCCACGAAATCAAAATGGCGGGTAGACGGGAGCCTTAACTTATCACTTTCTTAACTTAATACAATGGTGAAGAATTATACTTATCTTGGTAACCCTAAACAGTTGACCTAAATAAACTAGATTTGATTCTAGTAGACTTCGATTCTTGTTTGCTGCAAGATTCGAGTCAGGTATACACGCTTCGTATATAGCCTCGAACTAAGATAGCTTTCCTTTGAATGGCGCCAATTCATCTATTTCCTTTCTCCTAATCACTACACTTCTTATATCGTAAAGCTCACATTACGGTTCTTTCATAGGGAGAAGTTCTTATGTCAAACATTGTAATAAGTAGCCCCTGAAGTTAATTAGAGAGAAACGCGTGGGAGAGCTGGTTACAAACTGTATACATATTTTTAATCATCTAATATGGTGAGATGTGGAAGTTCGAGAGGGAAGTCTAAATCATACTGTGATTTCGTCATCTGACTATAAATAAGAATTGCAGGGTCTCTGCTCTTCTTCATATTGTTTTATTCAGTTGATAATTAAGCAAAATAAAAAAAATTCTAAAATTTTTTTGAACTATTTATGGTATGGATATACTACCTTATTTTTAAAAGAGTTTTAGGTTACAGCAAAATTTATGTGTGCTTTATTATTTGCATTACATATGTATTTCCAACTACGTAAGGTAATGTCAGGAGATTTACATATTTAATATGTACAGCCATAGCTATACATATTTAAGATTTCCATAAAATTTCAATAAAAAATTTTGTGTTGCTTCTAAATAACCATTGCGCATTGTTAGTATTCGTGCGAACGTTATTTAAATATTCTAATTAAAAAGCAAACCTACGTTGTGTTTTACCGCATATTGATTCTTTAGAATTCGTTCCAGTGTCGTTAAAAACTATTAGATTTGCTGGAATACGCATTTTGCACGCTTAATTAGTAATATAATAAACTATACACGCTTATATTAAAACAAATATGCATTCGAAATTTCTCTATTCTTGGTCTATGTTGAAACGGAAGCAGTTATAATTTTTTTTAAAAGGTTCATTTTCACTTCGTAATTGTTACTAATTTTGTACATCTCGGAATGTTGTAAAGCCAAAGGTATAGGTAATGATGACTAACGCATAAATTGCTCAGTTTGAATAATGTTAGTATAAAAGTAGGAGGGGTAAAAACGAGTTAAATTATATTTAAACTCTGCTTTGTAAAGGATAATTTACTAAAAATTCTCTTTGTTCATTATTTTATCGTTATTTTTAGTTATAATGACCACATTTTCTTCATTTTCTTTTTTCAAACAACAAAATAACAGAATTCTATAGTTTCATGAACAACAATTTTAACAAAGGTTAGTTTGAATTTACATTTTACTAGGAGTTTCATGTGGCTATTGGCAACGACCTCGTAACTCTTAACCGTAGTCAATTGACGAGGACACTACACCCGAGCTAATACCTCTCTTTTATTCGGTTCTGTTTAATGTGAAGCAGTCCCTATTATTCTTCAAGACGGTTCTTCAATGGAATCAGAAATCAGACTCACGACTCGACTAAGACCTACACGAAGTTTTCGGCTATGACTACTTGACTACCACGACACGCAGTTTTAATCGTGATAACAGTTTATGGATAATCATGTGTTTGTTTACAGACCTTTTTAAATGATTAATTTTTTTGAAAAAATAAGTTGCCGCTTTAGGTATCCGTGCACCTTTAAAACGTCATTTTTGTCAAAATTTTCATTTTTCTAATTTTAGTGTCAGTTTAAAATTTAACCTTTTTTTCTTTCTAATAGTGTTTACATTTTGCTTATACCTTATTTAGAACTAAGTTATAAAGATTTGAATTTTACTTGGTAGCTAATTTTTAATTGCATTTGAAAGTTTGTTTTTGATTTTTCTCACAAAATGAGTTTTCTCGACATATTTACATATGGCAACGTAGATATCAGAAAAAGTTATGAACCAAATTAATTTAAATTTTGCAAGTATCTTCCTTACATAGGTTTTAAGAGCTCCTACTATTTTCATGGTTGTAAAATTGGTATGTTTTTAGTTACAAAGGTGTAAATTATGTATCATTATAACTTGTTTTTTTTCTTTGTTATTTGACTCGAAACACAACAAAAATTGTAGTAATATGATTTTCATCATGAAAGTAGTACCATCTCCAAAAATTGTTATGATAAATAAGATAAAATGATATTATATATAATGATAAAATGATGTGATAAAATAAAATAACAATGATATTTTTGTTTAATTTTGAGTTATGAGCATTATTCTGATAATCAATTTATGTACTATTTTCACTATGTTTTCCACTCCAAAATTTTATTTTGAATTAAAAGCAGATTATTAAATGTGTTTTTCATAGTTTTAGGTTTATTTTAGCATTAAAAAATATTTTGATAGCAAATATCAATGTATTTCAAAAATTTTCTCCGAAGGTGTACGGGTACCTTAAGTTCGTTAGACTTAATAAAGAAATTATGAGCTCTAGCCTCGAATGTTGATTTCAAAATGTTTCATTACATAAGAATGTGATAAGACAATATAAATAAAAATTCCAATATTTCATAAGGATATTTTTTTTACCATTTTTTAGATAACATTACAACAATAGATGAAATTTCTTGAAAGTGACAAAAAAAAAAAAAGACTTATTTCTCATTTCGGAAGAATAATTTTCTTTGTAATCTTGCTTTCAAATGCGAATATATATTCAGTATGTGTCGGAACATAGAAATAATGTTTGTAACTTTGAACTATAACACGATTTTCTCTTCAACAAACCATGGAAATTTTTCTGATTGAGTGGTTTAAAATCAAAACTTTCCAATAAAATGAAAAGTCATTTTGGCTAATTAAAATTGAATTGTGAAGTATATCCAATATATTTAATCAGATACATATATAAGAGGCGAAAATTTAATTTTAAGAATGGAAGTTAGTTGGTGATAGTGTATCAAAGTGAGACGTCAGAATCAGATGTTTATAATCTAAGAAGCGATTAGGAGGATCTTGAAGCTGATGGGTAAAGGGTTTCGGAATCGAACCCTCTATTCTAGCTATTCTACTCACTCAAACACTAGTAAATCGAAAGGAAATATATAAATTTATTATTACAAACGATAATAAAGGCAGAGACAGCCATAGAGAGAGAAGATAGTCGTTAATTTAAAGTAAGTATTAGAATTTATAGTATTTATGACTCGAATAAAAATATATTAATTTGGTCCATCTATCTTTCTCTTCATTTGACTAAGTGATTTAGTGACTATGTATTATATAATGGAAAGTGAAGGAATTAATAGTTAATTCACGTTTAAAAGATATGGGACAGTCTAAACCAGGTCTATCCAACCCAAAAATCTTTACGGGCCGCTTTTGTAACGCATTTTATTTCGGTAGGTTATGTTATATATGTGAGCATGTATATATATATATATATATATATATATATATATATATATATATGTGTGTGTGTGTGTGTGTGTGTGTGTGTGTGTGTGTGTGTGTATACGTATTTCAAATTCTCACGCACGTTAAGAACTACTACTTTTTCCTCTCGAGTCGCGATAAACGACTAATCCTCTCGAATTCCTTTGGCGAAATCACGATCATTTTGCAATAAATTAAGGAAAGTTATATTTTTTTAATTAAATTTAATTGCATGAAATATAATTTTAAAAGCTGTCCTGCAATTACAACACAATACTGATGCTAAATCATCTGCGATCGAAAGATACCGAGCAGTCAGTCCGAATGGAACTATACGCTTCAAGCTCAAATGTGTTAGGCTTGCTGAAGTCAAACTGGCTGCTGGTATTTCGCATGATACGCGCTTCGCATTCCCTCCCCGCGTCTAGTAATGCATACTTTCTCTCTTCAGTTGGTTTGCTGGTTAGGTACACATTGTGTATCGTTCACTCACTCAAGACAACCCACGCATATTCTTAAAATGAGCTCAGCTTTGAAATTGTTTCTAAACAAGAATAACGAAGAAAAATTATTGAGATAGTTGAGTCAGTGTTCTGAGATATTTCTATACTACTTGGATATGATATGAACGATTCATGGTGGAATGTTCTTTGGTAATTTTATGCACCATAAAAGTTTAAATTTTTGTTCAAATGATCCAACTCCGCAGGCCACAGGCTAATACAGGACGAGCCACATGTGGCCCGCGGGTTGGCCAGGCCTGGTCTAAACATCATATAATTGAATCGATAACACTGTTTTCACATAATCCAAATGAAAATTAACGCTGAAAACTTCGTAGATAGAAAAATATCTCGATGTAAATAAAAGCAAGTGTAGTTACATCATGTGCATCTGTTTATCATGCAACATCTTTAAAATTTAGTAACAGTTTATGAATACACAATTTCTCATCTTAATACGTAAAGTTGAAAATTATTTTAGAATCCCAGTGTAGGAGATGAAATATAGAACATATTTTGTACAGTAAAAAATTATTCGATTCAGACAGTAATAATTCTAGTAAAATAAAATCTGATGGACCACTTTGTATGTCAATGAAGTCACACACACACAAAATATGAACAAAAGACTTTTGGTAGTATTATATTATATTTACAGAAGACATAAATATTAAAAATTAAAAAAAGCATTGATAATTTCTACACGTATTTATCTAAAAGAGTTTTCCGAATTATATATATATGTATATATATATATATATATATATATATATATATATATATATAATTCATTTTTTTAATATATTACATAAATACAGCTTTAAAAAAATTGTCATATATTTTAATTTTTCTCCGACGGAATTTATAATTTTAAGTTGTGTTGTGTTAGTTAAAGTTGATAAATAATGTGAGATATATCATAAATGGAATGGATACAAGTATGTGGATACAAGCTTCACGAAGTTGAAAACCATATATATATATATATTTTGTATATACTATGAATAAGGAATTATATAAAACATAGATATGCATAACAACTGATCTTCTTAAACTCCAGTATTTATTTATTTTTTTATTATTATTTATTATTTTTGTATTTTTTATTTATTTATTTGATTTATTGATATTATCTAGCACAAAAACCTGCTTTGAAATTACTTTAAAATTATCTCGAAGGAAAAAATAAAACTTCTCATAACTGTATAACAATATTATATGTCATCATTCAATGAAATCTCATTTAGTAATAAAATTTTAATTTAAGTTGACTAAATATATCTCATCTGTTACAAAGTTTTAGTAAATAGCATCTTTACTAGTAATTAAATTCTTTTGAATTAATAATAGGGAATTTCATAATCTTGATGAGAGACAAAAAAAAAAAAAAATCTATTGAAGACAAAAACAGAAAAAATGTCAAATGAGCTTCGTCAAAAAAATATAACTTGCATAATCATCTCTTTTCGAAAGTATTTTTAAGCAATATTTTACGTATGACTGTTTTCTTAATGAATGTCGAATTATCCCCCATTTTTCGTATTGAAAATATTCCATGAAAATGTGAAAGAATTATGTTTTCATAATATCCAGGGAATATGTTTTTTAAGATATTACAATCTTTGTTATTTCGACATTAAACATTTATTATGTGCTTATGCACATATTTTTCTATAGATGTATCTTAACAATAACTTTTTAACTAATTGTGTACTATTTAAAACGTTCAACAGGTATTTTTTGTGTTTCTTTCTAGATGTGTATTTCCTTTAATTATTTAAAATTATTTTTACTGAAAAAGTAATTTTAAAAAAGAGTTAAAAAAATAAATAAGCAGAACCTATTTTACAGTTGAACATTCTTGTAATTTTGATTAGTTTGAAGGAAAAGAAAAAAAAAAGTGCCTCATTATTAAAAAAAAGTCATGGATTAATTTTCAAGCTAAATCTAGAATATTCGTAAATTCCCATGCTTTAAAATTGAAGATAAATATTACTATTAAAAATAAAATATTTATAATACATACACGTATGAACATAACATTAACTAAAAAAGTTTTGGAACGATATGGAACTAAAAAAAAACAACTTGCAAAACCAAACTGAATTCATTCTTTATTATTTATTATTTACTTAATTATTATCAGCTGGAATAAAATGTGTTTATTGTTTCTGTTTTTCAAAATATAGAGAAGTTCAATATATAATTAAGTTATGAATTGTTTGAAAATATTCAAATTATTTATTTTTAATTCTATAAATATTTTAATAAAATAAATCCCACATTGAATGTAAGGATATTTTAAATTTACGCTCTCATTGCACAATTTAGTTTATAATAGAGTACTAAACCTAAGATATTTTTAAGATTACATTTTGCACGGCTTTAATCTGAAATAATGTGAAAAAGCTCTGGAACTTTAAAATAGAATTATCGAGCTGTATTTAATTACATTTTCTTTCCTCTACAACATAAAAATAAATGATAGAACAATATTTATTGTTTTATATCTTAAGGCCACTCTTAACTACAATTCCGGTTCCATCCCTACGCAAAGAAATTAATACAACTTTTAACATTTTTCTACCCTTTAGCATTCTGAGCACACACTAACAAATATTTCATCGGTCAAACAGAAAAACTTTAGACGTCAGGTAAATAAATTTATTTCCCCACTAGAAATTTACTTGCGGAAATACGATCATCTGCTTAATGTTGAACGTTTATTTTTGACCTCCACTTAACCTTTCCGCTCTAAGACCACTTTTTAACGGCCAACCATTTTCTAAAAATGCCTCCAAATCACAATCATTTCCTCGCGTCTGCGGAGATTTGAGATCCAAGAAGCGAGAGCTCTGCCATTGGTCTACAATCTGTAATCGTCATGCGTGAAGTAACCAATGCAAGACAAGTGCGTGACTCAGTTGTAGTAGATGAGGTGGATGATTGACGTGATCTGGAACGCCCCCTTTTGATCAACCACATCCGAGCGGATTCCGAAAGAATGAAGACGAACGCAGAACTCGACTTTTCGGTGAAGTAGATCACATGCGTCGTTCGCAATTGCGCGGTGTTGTTTTCGTGAACTTCTAACGAAAGATATGCGCAAATACTTTTTTCAAGCATTTAAAAATATTTTTTTTTTAAAATTCAAATTGATGATGGTGATGTGCAAAATTGGGGAAAGAAGGAGGAGAAAATTTACTTTTTAAAAGAAATATAGCACTTAATTTCAAATACTTAACATGACTATCAATAAAAGTTCAAAAACAAAAACAAAAAAAAAAGCATCAAATTGCGAAATTCTGTGATGCCTTCTCGGAATATTTATTTAATTAAACTAAGGATATGCATTTGAAATCAGCCAACAAAAAAAGTAAAAAGGATTGTTAATGCTTCTCCAAAGTTTTACTCTACTTTCTTCCTCAACATTTAGGTTAAAATTAAAATTCTGAAGTAAATGAAAAAAGGTCGAGAAAATTTTTTAATAATGTTTGCGTTTTTTTTTTTTTAAACAAAAGATTATTGTTTTTATACATGCTCTCAATTTGTTTGAAGTGCAAATATTTCACAGCAGTGATGTTTCATATTGCTTAAGAAAAAAGATTCTTAGATTGCTAAAAATAAGCAAACTCATTAAGATTCTTTAGATTCCTTATATTTACTATATATAAAATGCTTTTAACACAGTCACGAAAGTTGAAATAAATTTGCTATGTATGTACATCTTTTTTTATTTAAGATATTCTTTTAATTTTTATTGTACTCTTTTTTTCACATCTTCTACATCTTATCTTCATATTATTTCTACATAATCATTTTTCTTTTGTTTTCAAATGAGATGTTTCCGATAAAGAAAAAATATTTTATTTTATGACAACTTTAAAATAAATAATTATCACTTTAAAAAAATTAAGCAATAGCAGTCGTATTTCAAAGTTTGGATATATATATATATATATAACATTAAGTCGTATTTATATGGTAAATTTTGTAGTTATCTTTAGGTATAAATTGCATAAAAATCCATCGCATTTATAACTTTAAAAGCTTGCACAGTACTTTCTAACATAATATTTGATTACGTTTGAAAAATGAAAATTTTCAAATTTATTTGTTACTTTTGTGATTCAAATTTCCTTTAATTTGTACACAAATATTGTGCGATGCCTAATATTTGTGAGTGTTTATTAGAAAGAAACTACGTTCACTGAATAGAAAATCACTTTTTAATGTGGAGAATATCAGCGCTAAAGATAAAGTAGATTTTGAGAAAAGTGTACCAGAATGCTAAGAAAACACATTTTGATTAAAAAAAAATTGTAACACACATATTTTTTCTCTAATGCGGCAATTTTTTTTTTATTTTTAAAATTTAATTTTCTAGCTTTCTATTAATCAAATTCTCATGGGTAATACATCTATGAAATCAGAGAAACACCCTCTATTTTAATTGCAAAATCAAACAATGCAAAAAGTGATAGCGATAATTCATAAGATTGGATTGTTTTGAATTAATGTGAATCTTGAAATAAACAATGGCCCCTAGCGAAGAATATTGGATTCTGAGTCAAGGTCAAATGATAAGAATGATACCCGAGTTGATACTGTAATCATTCCTAAATCCGGCATTCTTTTATCCAGCACCAATCAAGTCGTTCGCTTTTTGGATTTTTTCGCGGGAATTCAAGAGTTTATTGACTTTGACTGCCATGACGTGACGCAGTGCTGCTCGCATTTTTGCCCAATGCTTATCATAACTGTACGTTTTAATTTCAGAACAAAGTTTCTTGTTTTCTAAGGGGTTGCATATCACGTTTGCGTGGTATTAGAATATTGTATTGCACAGAAAAATGTTTCGAAGGTGTCTTTCAAGAGCCGATGAAACAAATTAGCGAAATCATGTGACTAGCGTAGCTTGTCAACATCTTAGTAGCATATTAGTTTTTAGTGCTGTGCTTTTTTTTTTATTAATACGTGAATATTATATTATATTTGTTCAAAGTTTGAATCTCATTTTGTAGTTGCTAGAATGTCGGAATGCTTTATCGGATATTTATGCGCTCTCACAGGTTAAGATTGTGTGTAAATGCATTAAATATATGTTTTAATCGTTGAAATTGTTGTGCCTAGAGGGATTTGTCTTTGGTATACCCGTTAAAAGTGTACTGACGCTCGATAATCCGGCAAAATCGCTATTCCGGTATGGCCGTGAGCCCGAACTTGCCAGATTTTAAGGGGAGGTTACTGTTATTTCACTTTCCCAATTTCCACATCATATGATCTGAAAATTTTAAAGTCAAATTCTATTTATAACGGGAGGCAGATTCCCCGAGACGGTTTTTGATAGAATCAAGACTTAAGCCTGTTACTCGATTTGAACAAGTTCGAAAATAATAAACTGCAATAGAACCTAATTCCAGGCAACATGATCGTATGTAATTTTCTTCATGTTAAATCTAAAGGAAACTCACATACAAAGCTCTCAGATGGTGCGTTGTGAATCTTATTATTAATACTTTTTATAATAGATAACATGCTAAGTGTCATCGATGTCATCCATTTGTTTCAAATATCTCATATCCATTGTCAGCAATCCGCCCGTTTAGCTTTACTACAACGATTTTAAACCCCTGAACTAGATATTTTAAGAGAAATCATAAGAACCTTGAATGAAAATATTTTCGAACCAAGTTAAAACATAGGAAGCATACATGTAAAGATCAAAATCTCTGTTTTGCAAATGTGCTTGTATTTATGATTGTTATAATAAATTAATCTAGTTTCTAAATGAAGCATTAAAAGAGCTTAAACTCCAGATGTGCCACAATAAAAGAACAAAAGAAGAATCATTGTTCGTATTATAACTATCCAAATCTACTGGTGTCCAAAAGTTGAGCATAATTGGTAATTATGTAAACAACGAAGGAAATCTACCAGAATACGAGTGTAAAATAGCTATGAAGTAAGAAAACAATGCGAAAGAACCACAACAATAACTTTATATATATATATATATCCAGGAAAACAGTTGAAAAGAATACTGGGCACAAGAGGAGTTGACACTTTAGTGAAAAACAAATGACATAAAAGGTGATGTTGTAGTTTAATAAGATTTGTGGTCTCCTCTGATAGCCAGCCCACTGCACAACAATTTATCATACTCGCTATGACGATGTGGACGAGTTGTGGACTAAAAGAGTTCAAACATCACGAAGTGATCTTCTCAGTTCTGGAACGGAGCTTGGTGGGAGCGAAGAGCTGCGAGTTGTTTCCCAATCCTATCCTACACATGCTCGATAGGATTCAGACCGGGTGAGTGAGAAAGCCACAGTACACGTTACTTATTTTCCGTTTCAAGGAAGTCGTCGATTAGGCTCACATGGTGACAAGGCTCGTTATCATCCATAAACATGAAGTCAGGATCGACCGCACCTCGAAACAAGATTTATTTCTGTATCTTTCAGCAGTCGCACATCCCATCTCACAGATATAACATTCTGTTCGGCAGCCTCACAGGATTCCTTTCCACTCCATGACTCCCCTTGACAGAAAACGATGTCTTTCCGTGATGTTTCCCATGTGAAAACGAGTTCCACGTTCTCGCCTTATCATTAGTCGATGATAATCAGTGTTCAGACTAAAGCGAGAATCATCACTGAACATCAAATCACTGCAATGTCCTAAACTCCTGTACTGATGCTCCAAACGTCCACGTTTGTGCGTAGATATGAGAGGAATGCAAGCAGATGATCGACTAGTATAGAAACTAACATGTTTGAGTCTCCTGTAAACAATGTGTCTGGAAACTCATACTCCTGAGGCGGCTGTGAGTTATGAACCCAGTTCTCTGGCTCAACTGTCCCTCTGACGTCACTAAGTTATTGCCAGATTTTGGTCCTGGGGAATGGTTGCAAATCTTAGCCGACCTGGTATTGGTCATCGATTAACATTTCCAGCACTTCGAAACCTCTTCCACAATCTTGAGATCACATACAGAATTCGAAACATTTCGCTATATGATCATCAGAAGCATTCCAAGGATTCTTCCTTTCGCAAACACTTCCAGTTGTCGCTTTTGCCCCATCATTCTTCCTGTTTAATCCTTAACAATATTCCTTCGAGTATGAATTGTAATAAACCTGCCAGGATTGGTTATGCCGAGTGAGGTGGATTATCCGCGTTCCAATGTGTTCAGATGTTTTGCGCATGAGGACATTGACTTATATAAAGACAAAGTTTCATTTTCAACAGATGATTTTCCATAAATTTTTCGAATAAATTCATCAATGTTTACTCACATTTTTTTACGTTTTATAAATAATGCTCAACTTTTGGACACCAGTGTATATCAACTTTTTTGGATCATCACAGTTTTGGAAATGTCTTACGGAAGTGTTAGATTATACGAGGGTGTTCACACAAAACGTTCCTGTGTCAGGAATGGGAAACGGGAATTGAACAACTTACTGTATTATTGTCTATAGTTCGTTTTTCTTTTTCCTGAGAAGTCCATGAGAATTACGCCCTCCGTATCCCAAAAAATCTTCGACATGACTTTTCTGGCCAATGAGACCATTTTTGCCTTCATCAGAATAGATTCACCGAAAACAACCTATTGTTTTCATTGCTGCTTGTTTTTTGTTGTGTAATGATGAATACAGTTCTCCTCGATGGTAATAATTCGACGTAAAATGACGACGACAACTCAGCGTAGCACCAATCAAATTTTGGTAGGACAGCGAATGACTTCCGAACAAAAACTAACTAATTTATGAGTTTCAAATTGGTTTCGGAGCAATTTAAGAAACGGCAGCTCACAATGGTAACACCAATTTGCCCTAGCAACGCCATCTGTTGTCAAAAATGGATATTCTTAAAATCTCCCTCATAGATTCAAGTGTGCTATGACATGTAAAAGGTTGATAACCTTTATATTATAGTGAAATTATCTTAAAACGAGTGAATCAAGTTCACGATATTTTTTCTTCTAATTTCTAAGACTACGATTCCTCATGAATAATGTGTAAAATAGTTATGTTTTAGACTTTTTATAAAGCTTTGCTAATGTTTCTTAACAGTCCTATTAAAAAATTCAAATTTTTATTATTAATAAAAAAATTTAGTAACTGAATGCGGATCTCTTAAATATTTTATCCCGATTTGTATTCAAATGTGTAACTTTTATGCATACATCATGCGAGTTGATGACTGAAGGTCAACAGTAATTCTTTCAATATGTGTTTGCTTTTTCGTTTCTTGAGGTTAGGGCCTCATTTCAACTCTTAAATAGCGGTCTAGTGCTCTGCACTTTGAACCTTAATATAATTTCATATTAATTTTATTCTATGCAGATTTTATTTACAACAGCTGCGTCAGTAATTTATAAATCACAAAAGGTTCGATTTTTAAGCTCATTTAATTCGAATCAATGTCTTTTCAATGAAAAATTCATTCTTGCTAAAAGTATTTCGAAACCGAAAAGGCGAATTTGAAATAGATAAAAGCAATTAATGGGGGAGAAATATAATTAGAGATTTTTTTTATTTTTTTAAAATTACAAATAATCTGTCTGTGTGCATGCTTTTTTTTTTTTTTTTATTTCAAACAAAAAATTCCACGTAATCTCTTTACTTGTTTATAAGAATTAGCATTTTATTACCGCTACATATTAACTGAAAATTTTCTTTTTTTCTTCTTCTTTCATTGTCACTTAGTAGTTAAAGAAATTTTTTTTTTTTTTAAAAAAAAAAAACTGGGGGGTCTCTAAAATGTTAATTTTTTTTATTGTCGAAATTGTAAGGAAATTGCATTTATGGACAAAATATGCGAAAAAAAATCCTTTATTATCCAAAAATTAAGTACATGTATAGAATTATATTAGGATTATCATTACACTTTCTAATGTTGGTTTTCTCCACACAAGCTGATATGAATAGTTAACTTATTTTCCATGACTTCACATTTAATTTAGTGAACTAATGACTCGCGTGAATGGAGTGGCCGCGGTAGCCTGTTGGTCATGGTTTCGGACTCATGGCCAGCGTTTTTCGTTAAGTCGAGGGTTCGAGCTTTGATACCATTAAAGACCTGCCGTGTAGCCGGGGCTGATGTACGTTAAATCTGTCGGGGCCTAAAGTCCTCCCGTTGGTATGGAAGTTAGAAGAGAGGAGTTCCAGCTCAGGTGTCGTCCTCGTCACTTGAGCGAGGTTCAAAATTACGAGGTCCGTCGCCAATAGCCTTTGTGTTACTTCTAGTGCGAAGTTAATAAAATCAAACCAAACCAAATAATATGAATGGATGAAGTGCCATAGAGTAGAAATCTTGGTGGAGCAGTTGGAATATTTTTCACATCAGTTTCGTAAAAAGTCTGAGCCTCTTAGATATAATCATCCGAACTTACTTCATCAACATCACAAGATTTGAACAAATCTGAAGAGTTTTCGGATTTGCTTAGCAAATGTTCCTAATTCAGAACTTTTACAGACACTGATGATACAGACTTTCTTCTCAGAATCTTCTAATTTCGGTTGACACTCAAAAAAACTTAAGAATGTGAAATAAAATTTGAAAACTCAATAATAAATTTTTCATAATAAAGGTAAAAGTAGTATACTTTCTTCAAAACTAATCAAAATGAAACTTTCATGAATTGCAATATACAATACTGATTGATTTATTGGTTTTATTAACATCGCAACAGAAGCAACAAGAAGGCTATTGGCGATGGACCTTGCAATTTTGAACCTCAATCAAGTGACGAGGACGGCACCTCAGCTGGCATCCCCTTCTCCAAATTTCCACACCTCAGCACAGGGAGGACTTTGAGCCTCGATGGATTTAACGTGCATCAGCCCCGCGTACAGGAAGTGTCTTTAGTGGCATCAAGACTCGAATCCACGATTCGTCGAAAGCAGCACGCTGTTATTTCGGTTCAGCCGTACGCTCAAATAATGATCCCACAAAAGACCCGTAGTGTAACGGACTGCTGCCCGTCTGCTCATTGCCGTGATGAGAGAGTTTGGAGAATGTGATGCAACTTCAGGTGCCGTTCTCGTTATTTGACCGTAGCTCAAAATTACAAGGTCCATAGCCAATAGCCTTTTTCTCGGGGGACCAGCCTTCTAGCACCAAACCTTTTTTTCTGGGTAAACTTGGTCTCCATGGGTTGATCGCCAATGTTTCATCTAAGATGACGTTAATAAACAATCAATAAAGTGAAACAACTTTAGATTGTTGCATACACATTTCCAGTGCAAAATGCTGCATAATAGGCAATTAATAACTATTGTTTTTTAAAGTATTTTTGAAGTATGGCTGAAAAACATCGATTTTGTATTATTCGTATTAAAAATGCATGCTAGAGGAAAGGTTTCTTGTGTTATGAAGAAAAAAATTTTAGTGTGAATGAAATACTTGTCTTAGGTTTTGTGTCCATCAACATATAATGCCGGAAGAGAGTGTGATACGAGAAATACACAAGTGTTCGTTATGTTCTCTACAAAAAGGATAAAAAGTGGAATTCCTTTCTAATACGTTCTTTATCAGCAGGGTTCTCGTGTAAGAGAAAGCTGAATAAAGCGAGAACATTCTTCCACAAAACTGCAACCCAGGTTCAACTCTGAAAGCAAGTGGCTTAAGTCGAATGGAGATAGCTGAACATTTCTTGAAGATTTACTAAATAAAAAAAAAAAAAATTCATATCCAAATTTATCCAAAATTCAATTAGATCGGGTCTAATCAAATGAAAAGCTCATTAAAATAAACTTATTGATAATGTTACATCAAAGCCTTTTTGGTACATGAAATTATTTCACATATGAAATAATTTTGTTACAGGAATTCATTTGGTAAATGATTGCTTACTTTCTCATCATTTGATAATGTCTTCTATATTTGTTTTTATTCCTGAATGATTTTGTTAAGGTGTTAAAACATTACTAGTTATTTTTATTATTAATAAAAACGTAATAATTTTTTTTATCACAATTATATTTTCTTCTAGGTACCAAAGTTAAATAAAAATTATAAAATTTTAACTGAATATTCAACACACACACACTAGGTACGAAAAAAAAAACTGAAATTCTAGGATATTAATACATCGAAAATACTATTTTTTTCGCTGAAATGTTTCTTATACTTCATGATTATTATTAAAAGAAAGGTATTTAGGCTATAAAATGGTATTCGTAATCACAAAATGTATTCTATATTAATTTAATGAAATAGTCGTAATTATACGTTTAATTTTAGAATTCAATCGGTGTCAGAGAAGACTTTCAAGCGCAATGGAAAATGGATTTCATATGTTAGGATTTTTTTGAATACTGTATAATACATTTGATATATATAACTATACATCCCATTCTAAGGCATATTTGTTACTGAGCTCAAAATGTTATGACACGAATAAAATGATGAAAATGGTATCTCAGTTTATTCTCCATTTTCCCAACTTTCATACTAAGATAATAAAAGTCTTTGAGACCTAGAGGAACTTAAAGTACATTAGTCTCATTAATTAACGTTATAATTTTTTGGCGACTAAAATCCAACGTTCGAAGTTAGTGACCTTAACCAGATGAAATCGAGCATCAAACTCTTGACCTTCCAGATTAATAGATTGGTCTTAAGAAACTAAAGAGAAAGAATTAAAGAAACTTATGAAAACTCAGCTCACTAATTTTCAGTCACAGAACTCTGTCAATTATCTTTGTTCTTATGTCTTTGTTTTATGATACATATCATTCATTCTTTCATATTATATTTCAATACGTAGCTCATTTAATCATAGGTGCCGACAATTTAACTAATATCTTTGAGGTTATTCTTTCCATCTTCCTCCTTTAATAGCTGTAAATACCTTCCATAAAATACATGCATCAACTGTGACGTACTCGTATGTCCACATTTGAATTCCGTAGGTTATTTCAGCTAGATAAATTGTTGAGAACCTATGTTTTCATTGCATGATCGAAATAAAAAAACTCTTTCAGCAATATATACGTATTGCAACAAGTGTTTGCATATGAGTGTATGTTAAAAGTGATTCTTTGATTTTTCGATCCTGCAATGAAATCCTTGAGTTCCACAATCAGTATAACTGAAATAACCCTACAGAATTCAAAGATGGACTTACGCCACTAAACAACAAAAATCTTACATATCAATCGCTTCTGTCTAACTATATCGATCATTGTTCTGGTTTGTTTGTACTGATGAAAGACGTAGAAAAGCGAACAGGAGCTTTCTGGACTTCCCGCCATTGAAGTCCGTGTTGGCTCAGCATGAGGAAGACGAAGTTCATGGTCGCATACTGTCTCCCCTACTGTGTTAGTGCAAGTCTTCACATTGTAGTGCAATCCTTACAAAAAATAATATCTTCGATTTTCCTTACGGTGACCACTTACCGAGTGAAAAAGTTAAACAACATGGAAATTGTTTGATGCCAACATGTAGTCTCAGCATCATTTATCTTGGAATGGGTAGAGTTGCATGCATAAAGTATCTTCGACCCCGCTGTATTTGAACTGTAGAAGGAATAGAAATGATTATTAAGCAGGAAAAAAAAAAAACCATGTCTTAAAACTTAGCTTGTGTAGTACCACATAAGGTACTTTTCACTTTGCATTAATTTTTCTTCAAATAAGATTAACTCATCACTCATCTTTCTGCGTCCTTTCTCTAAGGACGCTTAAAGAGACGCATCGTTTATCATTGTAACAACAGGATTTGCAATAACTGCTTCTTGTATTTTTTCGCTGGAGGAAAAGATTAATTTTACAAAACATTAACTATTTCAGTCCTGATGCATGTGACTGCAACAGTCTATGTTGATTAATTTTTTTTCTCCATTATCTGAAAGAGTTTTGATTTTTTCTTATGATTAAGTTACATTTTGCTGAAATATTTTTAACAGGATTCCAATGAGGATTACATACGTTAAAGAGTTTTCTCCTCTTTTCAACAATGGGATGCAATCAACTCACTTACTTAAAAAAAATTTAAAAAAAAAAAGGATTTTTCAATTATTGCAGCAATTGAGGTGGCCGCTATAGCCGAATGGTTATGGTCCCGACCTCATGGCCTGCGTTATTATCGCCAAATCGTGGGTTCGAGTCTTGATGCCATTCAAGACCTGTTCTTTATAACGGCTGATGCACTTTAAATCTGTCGAGATTCCAAGTCTTCCCTCTATCGTGGTGTGGAAATTTGGGGAGGAGGATGCCAGCTCAAGCATCACACACTTGACCGATACTCAAAATTATGACGTCCGTCACCAATGGTCCTCATGTAGTTAATAGTGTGATGTTAATAAATAATCAATACAGATATTGAATCTGTACCACTTCGATTTGTGATTTTCTTCAATTTCTTTTGTATATAAAGTCTACGGTAGGTAAGTTGTTAGGTCGTAAGCTACGAGACCTACGGTGTCTGAGAAACGCCATAGGTTCGAATCTTGATTCCATTAGAAACCAGAACATCTTATAAAATAAGGAGGGCTGCGGCACATTAAATTCAATTGTGTTTCAAAATCCTCTAATTATTTAACTTAATTAATATGGTGGTGCTAAGCGTGTGAACATCAACTCAGTCACTAGACTAGGTTCAAAATCTTGAGGTCTGCCGCCAACACAGCGCTCCAGAGTGACGTTAACACTCTGCTCTCTTCCTCTGAAAATATATCAATTTTTTCCCCCCACTATTTCATGGAATTTAGAATATGATTTTCTAAAAGTTTCAACTGTAATGTAAGGTTCCACATGGTCATTGGAGCGGTTTTTTTTTTTTTAAAAATAGTTTAAGGGGTTGTGCGTGTTATAATTACAACATCTTCCTCGATATTTTCAGGGAAAATGTTTAAACATTTTTGCTATGTGGAAGGGAGTTTTCTATGGGTTGCATCGGCGTATCACATAAATTTATATATTTTTTTCTTAACTTTTACGAACCATTTGTGAAGCAAACTGTAGTAAGTCCTGGGTATTTTTGAGGTGAAAAGAAGTAATTATTTTTTTAAAAACAAAAATTTTATATATGTTTCAAATAAAAATTTAAATTCTTTTATTAAAAAATTTTCTTAAAATTTTTTTTATTCCAAATTCTAAATATCTGCTTATCATTTTAAAACTATTAGAAAGGTGCCTTTTAAAATAAATAAATCTTTATGGAAGATTTAATAAATGAATCAATGGCATTTTATATCTATATTTAAAAGATGATATTGAGCAAGAGTAAACTTTTTAAACAACACAAAGCTTAAAAACGCGAGCTTCAGTGAAATGAGGAGCAACATCACATTATAGATTTGACGTTTATCAAAGTAAATAATCACTATCTGGATACAACACGAAAAGCAAATAATTGTAATACATGTATTGTATTTCCCCTAAAATGGTATCTAATACTTGTTTTTGTTTCAAAAGATGTATTAGGACTTATTTTTCAAATCTCAAATATAAGATTATGGTTTATCTTCAAAGAATAACTTATTTTTTTGTATAAAGCAAAATCTACATTTATCACATAAAATTAATAGTAATTTATATTATACATATATTTCAATAGTAATGTCAACATAACATTGTTTATTTATATAAATTAAATTACGTATTAGTACAATTTTAAAATCGATTCAATGCTTTCTACATGCGTGCTAAATGCGTTCATCAGATTGACGATCTTCCTTTGGGTTTCATTTTAGGAGTACTTGGGTTTCATTTCCATACATGGAAAATTATAACAGGCCTTTTTCTTAAGGCAACACAAAAAATATGGTTAAGGCGAAATCTTCAATGCAACTCCTTTTATGGATTGCTGTTTTAGTTACTTATAACGAAATAATTATTTTTTCTCATTCTTTTTCTCCCTCTTCATTTCTGAAGATATATATATATGACAAAGGTAGCTCAAAATTTGTATCTTTTTAAAAAAAATTCATATTCTTTATTTAATAAAAGATATGCATTAATCAATGTTAAATCACTTCTGAAGTTACGTGTCAAGTAAATTAAATTATAACTTCTGTGGTCAATGTCCTATATAATTTTTTTTTTTTAAAAAAAAAAACAATTTCAAAGATTTTTGAATAAAATCGATCTTTTCAGGATCTGATTCCCATTCCCCACTTAAACACCAAGAATAATGCCCCCTTCCAAATCTAATGCATGTTTGCTCTAAATGCTCAGAATAGGCCACCGTCAAAGGAAGCTAAAAAGGTCCTAAAAATTAAAAAAATCGGAAGTAAAAAAAAAGATTTAATAAAAAAAGGGGGGATGGGGCACTATCATACTTTTACCCGATTGGACAGGAAGCAAGTGTCACGCCATTGTAAGTCTTTGTTTACTTAGATGGATGATAGCATAAGCGACACGAACTGCTTTCTGGCGAACTTCTAGATTGGGAGGGGGGGAGGGCTGCTTTTTTTCCTCCCTGACTCCTATGAATATACAGGCAGAGCGGAAAAACGAGCGAAATGCGGTCACTTCTTAAAGGTACTACCGAGAAATCACCCTAAAAAGGGGGGCTTCTCAAAAGGAGGGTCCTACAAGGAGAGCCTGAGTGGGATGTTTGCACAAGCACTATGAATAAGAAAGAGCCGCTTATAATATGCTCATTGCCAAGATGGATTCCTATCATTTTTTATGGTCTCCTCATTGGAAATGTTGCGAATATGCTGTGAAAGAAAGCAGGTTGTATTTTACGCACAGTTGAGCTCGGGGCCTGACAACCCGAGTAGATCGATTTTAAGTGATGGGATCCTAAGGTGTTTTATTTTCATGTAAAGTACTTGTAGATAGCAGCAGTGGTGGTTTCGTGTGAAGACCAGTGGATTCATGAACAGCATTCGACCGAAAGATAATGTATTGTAATAGAGATAATTTATTACTGATTTTTAAGCGCTTGTGACGATATCGATTTATCACGGGAAAGTTCAATATCTCTTACAGAATTTTGAGAAAAAAATGACGTTTTTTATTGCATTAATTTAAATATTTATTTTATAATTCTAGGGGAACTTTTTTTTTCTTTGTGTCATTGGTATTAAGAAACTTCCTCCTCATTTTTGATTTGTAAAATGGATTTGAGCACATTTATAAGGAAATCGTAGGAAAAAAAATATTTTGAAAGCAATTAGGTTTTATTTTATACTCAGCTAAGCTGACAAAGCTTAATAAGCCTGTAATACTGGTGACAGAAACCAAATTTTTTTTGTTTCAGCAAACTTTTATCTGTTTTTCCTTTTATTATAAGATACTTGATAAGATAGCGAAATGGGATAGCTGATAATTGATTACTGATAGTTAAAAGCGTATATGATGGTTGTTATTGATAATTTATAACTGATATTTAAGCACGTAAGTTTTTTTTTTTATTTTAGTAAAAAAATTGACAATTTTGAAATATTTTTTTTTTTAATGTTCATTTTTTTATAATTATACACGGTTGTTAAAATAATCCTTCATTTGTCACTGCTTTAAGACAAAGTATTTTTATTTTAAAAAAATGTTTTTCATGGAATCACTTACGTTATTCCTTGCAATCGAACTGTGAACTCAACGATTATGTTCTGAAAGGAAGCACATTGTATTTCACTCACAGCTAAGCTCAGGATTGGTTAATTTTCAAATATCAGTTCTGCGTGTTGATATCTTAAGATTTTATTTCTTTTCACGCAAAATTTATACACTTAACTAGGGGTAGTAGTCTCGGGTGAAGATCAATTGTTTCATTCGATTGAAAGATAGTAATGGTAATAGTGATAGTTTACAACTGATTTTTAATTGCAGGTAGCTGTAAGAAATTTCAGTATATTTATGAAAACATTATAAAGATGAAAAAAATCCCTTGGTTTTAAGCATTCATTTTAATTTTCATTTTAGATTTATATATATGGAAGTTTAAAAAGCTCTTTGTTTTATCATTGTAGCTAAGACCAATCCTACTGATTATCATTTTATAAGATAGATTCATGTATATATTTGTAGTAACTGCTGATAGTAAGTGATATATAATTACAATATGACTATGAAAGGATAAAACATATTCTACTTCATGAGCAGCTAAATTCGAGAACTGATAATCATAGTCGATCAATTTTATTTGATGGGTTCCTATGGGGTATTTTTTTTTAGTGCTAAAAGGCTTACATGTAATAGTTACAGTGATTTGAAGGAAGACCGACAGATACATGCACAACATCCACATGGAAAGATAATACATTGTAATAATGGCAATTTATTATTGGCCTTAAGTGTATTTGGTGGTACCAATTTATCATGGTAAAGTTCACTATTTCTCAGAGAATAAAAAGAGAGAGAAACTTTCTTGGTTTCTTTTAGGCATTTTATTTTTGTTCCATGTAGAATTAAAAAACTTCTTGTGTGTTTGATTCTCATATCTAAAATAGATCACTGTGATTTTATTAATTATTTCTCGCTATATATATTTTGGGGAAATTTATAATATTCATATTGCTCTTTGAAAGAGAAAAAAAAAGAATTTGTATTTTAGATTTGTATGATTTCAGTATCTGATTTAGGTTGATAACTCAGGTAGATGATTGTAAGTGAATGCTTTCCTTTTGTTGCTCATATAATCATGAAAAGTAGGCTTACTAAATATGTTACGTAATGTATGGGTGTGTGAACATTTATAAGTAATAACTGATTGGGAAACAAAATATTATGATATTATTGTGTATTAATTTTTTTCTCTTACGAAATGCTTAAGTGAAGCTCAACAATTCTTTGAGATTTTCTAAAAGAAATTAATAAAGATTTAAATTTTCTTCCTTAATTCAATTAAAGATTTTTTTTTCCTATTTATTGATGAGTTTCTTTTTTTAAAATTCTTAATTACTACCTAATAATATTACTGGTCATTAAAACTTAAAAAATCTCATTTAACGAATGACTTCATCTTCCTAAAATTCAAGCTTCAACTCTCTTTCAAATACAGGATATTGGAAAGGTAACCTGAATAAAGTAACTTAAGTTACTGCATTGAAAACTATTTGCTTTCAATTATAATTTATGTTCTTTTATTCAAAAGCGATAACTTATATAAATCTCTTAACAGGAAATTTAAAATGAAATTAAATCCGAAGAAACTGAACTGCAACGATACACGGTAGCAATTTAAAACTAGTTTTAAGACTAATGTCCGTTCAGACATTACAAGTCTTCACAATTTTTTAAACGTCTAATTTTCATTGTAGTTCATGATTATGAAAAGTACTTCTTAACACAATTTTTGCACAACCCCGTGGAATATTTTTGAAAAATTCAACGTGAATGTGTTACGAATAAACTGTGAAAGGTTGCAATTTTCACTGTGTTTAGTATCGGGGTATAATGCAAGCTACCAATCCATATAGATCTGCTTAATAGATATAATTTAAAGGTGCTTTATTTTCACGCAGACCGATCACGATTACTAGCAATGTTCAAACCAATCTGCGGCAGAAAAAAAAATGTTTGTGTGCATACACATACACACAAACAAAAAAAAAACGGGTTAGGGATCGCATGCAGCAATTGACCGAACAGTAATGTATTACTGTAAATGGGACCATTTATTTCAGACTTTTAAGTTCACTTGCCAGCATCCATTTATCTCGGGATAAATAAGGTTCACTAAAACTTAAAGACCTGTAAAGAGGTTTTTTTCTTTCTACTTTACGATCATCAATATACCATTTTTATAAAACAACAGAAAACTTCGATTTATAAATGAAAGGTTTTGGAGAATGTAATGGTAAGAGACATTGATGTAGCTTGGAGAAAACCGCAAAATATAATTTGAAATGTTTGTATAACAGATACACTATTGTTAAGTGATGGAATCTTTACTGTTGTTAATGGGATATTTTTTTTATTTATCACGAAAATAAGAGTGATTTTAGCGATATGGGTGGCAAGGTAATGATACTTTTTCGATTTTAGAACTTATCGTTATCTTTTACCTAACTTTTCAAACATCCAGTCAAATTTCTTTAACCGTGCTTTTTAACAAAAAGTAATTTATTTCTTTTATTATATTTACTTATGAGAAATTAATACTTTCTTAAGCATCATATTTTTATTTATTTATTTATCAATTCTTCAGGCTCTCGCTCTGAACTAGACAATTAAAAGAAAATTGAATTTATTAAGTTTTTCAGAATTATAATTTTTTCTGGAATACATAAAAATTATAATTTCCGAGAAAAAAATCATTGTATTTTTTAAAAAAAAATATTTTTTCGTTCATGAAGGACATTCTGTGTTCTTAGTATTCAAATTTTACTGTTCTTTTTTATTTTCATGTTGGCTAATATGTGCTGTTTATTTCTTGAAAATGCTGCATATGGATGCAAATGGCCAAAAAAAAAAAAAAAATAATTAAATTTACATTAACTATTTTGAAAAGTTATTTTACACATTACCTCATGAACAATAAAAATTTATTTTCATTTTTTTATTCAAAATAATTAAGGAATTTTTTGTATCGTGCTATTATTTTACAAAAAAACAAACAAATGAAAAATCTGTTTTAAATCTAACAGAAATAAAATATATCTTAATTTGTCACAACATTAAAATGGTCAAAATGAAAAATTAAACTAATGAGCTTATGCGAAAATGTTGTTAGCTGAAAAATATGTAAAACAATGTCGTGTAAATTTATGGAAAGAATAATAATGCACTAAAAATTTCTCTCCATATTAGTGTTTCTAAGACTTTTGTTTTTCATTTTATAAATATATAGTCAAAATAACTTTAATTTGAAATTTATTTTATACAATTCATATCGCCCCTTTCGAATAATTTATTGAACGTTGTCACACACAAATAATTTTTTTGATATAAAATGCCATTCTAATTTTTGAAGTAATAGTACATTTTATTGCACTACTAGTAATGAATAACGTAATTTCTGAATGTAGTACATTTTTAACAGCAGAAATAGAAAAACTTAACGGATGATATTGACTCAATTAATATTTTCTAAATTTCCAATAGTCTTACAAGATGTTATTCTTAACACGCAACTTATAATTAAATGGGAAAAAAAAAAATTTCTCCCTTCCCGTTGCTTAGATTTTAGACAAAATTTACCTGACAAATTATAATTTAAGACTTAATCATAATATAGTTTAATCAGTATATAGTTACTCATGAACCATAGAGACGTAAGTCAAAAATCGTAAGATTTATTAAAGTAAGTATTTAGTAAATAAACCTTTTATATAATTTTTAAAAAAATTTCAGTAGTTTTATGAAATATTTTAATTTTAGATCACATCATAACATCTTTTCTTTCGAAAGTTGCTATTCAAAAAATTCTAAAAGCGTATAGAATGAAAATATTCTTAGAATTTTCTTAAAATTAACATTTTCCTGAAAGCTTGAGATTGGTGATTTTAATGACGTTTAAATAATTTAGAACTCTTTACTAAAGATGCGTAGCTCCTAGAAAAAGTATAATTTCAAACGTCATTGAATAAAATTAAAATTAATCAATTTTTTTTTTTAGAAAAAAGAATGTTTCGCTAGTAATGAACATTATAGAACTAAGAGAAAAGAGTAAAGAAAAGAAATTATTTGAGCGAAAATAGTTCAATTCTCAATACTTTAAGTCATTACAAAAACGGGTTTAATTGATCACTTTGATTTTTTATTAAAATTTTCGATGTCATTAAAAAAACTATTTCGTCAATTTAATGGAACACAAACTTATACTAGTGCTGTTCTTCATTTATGTTAAGAAATACAACCCTTGCTCGGAACTCTTTTTTTATACAGAAAAACTACTATATATATATATATATATATATATATATATATAAATATCTGAATCTTTGATATGATGTGTCAGGGGATGCTGAGACTAAAACCTTCCGGTTTGAGTGCAATTTAGACGTTCCGATTTTATTAACGCCATGTAATGCAGACGTCATTAGCTTTTGTCTCATCATCCAAGTTTGAATTTGTCTAATGTAAAATATCCTCAACAGGAATAAACAATTTTCAGCCGATAAAATGACTGTAGCTCCTTCAAAATAAACGACGAATACATCTAATATATAGGATTTATGAATGTTAAATAGACACAATTTTAAATTATAATAATTCATAACTATAAAAAAACATAGTTAAATGGAGTTAATAGAACTAAAAATTGCAAATGTTACAGAATTAATTGAACAACATGTAAAAAAGGAAAAATGATCCCAATCCAAATTCAAAATACATAATAGTTTAAAAATACAAAATATTATAATATAAAAAAGCCGCAAATTTACTTAAATATGATAGAAAAAGAATTAAATAGAATATTTGTTATGATAATTTTATTTCAAAACGAAAATAAAACCATTAATTAAAAATTACAACCACGTTAAAAAAACACAGCGTAACAAAAAAAAAAAAAAGCAAATCTCTTGGGAAAAAAAGAATTTAAAAAAATGAAGATAATGTAATTGAAATGCTATTCCAGACTGGACTGGGAAAGTGGGCTTAAACTCCAACCATCACAACTTCAATTATTTAATTACCATTAATAGTATAGACATAGAATAATTAAAATTCCAAAATCCGAATAGGAATCCAACAATAGAAAAAAGAAAACAAAAATACTTAAACCATAGTAAATAATTATAAACATTAAAAATAATCTGTGTGTGTCTGCTTACATATAAACACAGTAAAATACATGTCATATATCTCAAACATTTTTAAATGTTTATAGTTAATAATAGTATTTCTAAAAAACAGAAACATGTAAACAACTACTCCAAAAAGATACCTTATTAATATGAAATTTAAAAATGTCCCCCTTGACATAAATATTGCTAATAATTTTACTAGCTATAATTTTCAATTTTATGTATAAATAGTCTATTTCACATTTACTATTTTTTACTTGAATTAGATTTAAATAAGTAGGATTAGAAGATTAGTTAAGGAATTAGTTGTCATCAGAAGGCTTATTATAATACAAAACAAGTAGATCATCAATATGTCTATAGATAATAAAATTCTTTTTCTATATAATTACGTTCATAATAATGTAAATAGAT
Source organism: Nephila pilipes (assembly GCA_019974015.1). Classification (NCBI taxonomy): domain Eukaryota; kingdom Metazoa; phylum Arthropoda; class Arachnida; order Araneae; family Nephilidae; genus Nephila; species Nephila pilipes. The sequence continues at coordinate 545,537 of BMAW01033922.1, read as the reverse complement.
ATTCGCTAAACTATTTCTCGCAGTACCACTTTGAGGAATCCCCTTATAGTTTGATTAATTTTTTTGTTTTTATATTTAATATATTTTTCTCTAAGTACAGCATTAACTAAAGAATTAAATTTATCAGGAGAAATAAATTCATTAATATTATAATCCGTATAAATAATTTATAGTACAATAAACTAAATCTTCTACGTCTATAGAATTAGAAAGTTCTTCAAAATTATAATAATGAACACAAAAAAATATTTGTCCTTTATTTTATTAACAATATCTAAACTATTTTTAATAATAGCAGTTATATATAGCTGTATAACGTTACACTAATTTATACTAATGTTAAAATATTTTTCTATTTGAAAAAGTGTTTCTCAAGTTTGGGCCTTTTTAAAATTCTAATCTAAAACAGCTTTTATAAATTTTAATTTATTATTTAATTAATTTTAGTAGTGTCCCGCTGATGACTAATTAGACTATTAATCACATAAGACATTTCATGTAAAATAGCACAATGGACTATACTATGTAAAACTTTAAGTTGTAATATTTCTCAACATTTAGAAGAACATTTACAACATTGAGAAGGTTATTTTACAAGAAATTCACTTGCGGGGAAATGATTATGGAAAGAAATGAATTTTAATATAATAGACATATTTATAACATATATAAATTTCCGACTTATATATACTGCATATAAATTTCCGTTTTTAAAAGTTTAATGTTAGTTAGCTTTGATTCTGCAAATTTCTTGATTTTAAATCACCATCATAATTACTAATAAAAATTATTATGTTTCTGTAAAAAATTGATTTGGTTATATTTGAGTGTTTTTTCATATTCAGTAATGAAGCTTGAATATTTTGAATTTAATAAAAAGACTGAAAAAGATTTGTTGATTTGTAAGTTGAGAAATATATTACTATCAATCATGATTGCTTTTGAAATATTTTTTTTAAATGATAGGTGTATAACGCGCTTTTTTTTCTCATATTTATTCTCTGGTACCTTATGTTCATTTTTTTTATTTACAAGTGCTTCTCCCTCGTCATAATCCATTATCAAGAGTTTGAATTGCCTTTTATTTTCATCCATCAGAATCAAACTTGTCAGTATTTGATTAAAAATCTCATAGAAATAAAATCAGAGTGAATGACGTGTTTTTCGGTGAAGGGCTAGAATTATCGGGATTTTTTTTTCAAGCGCCCTCTTTCTGAGACAACTCTAACCACTGTAATTTGAGGTTCTCCCCCGTAGCAACCAAATGCGATCAAAAGGTGGTACACTAAAAAGGCAGGTTACAATATAATCTACGCACGATTGCCTCTATAAAATGGACGTCCAGCCTCCTTTTTGAATGTCTCTTCCATAAACACGGACACCGCCACTTCCCCTTTCACCAAAATCCACTTCCCACCAGCGATCATCCATCATGTTATGGGACTTTCAAAAAAAGTAGAAAAAGATGGTCTGGGGGGCTCAGCCCCTAGTGCGCGCGACCCCCTTTTTTATAAGGTTTGCTTACGCTCCAAACTTTTCAAAACTGGAATCCGCTGCAGAGAAGGATGTTACTGTCGTATCGAAAAATCATTCTTGTGAAAGGAAAAAGCTCTCGATAGATAATTTTATATTTATATGTATTTAAACACTTGTTTCATTTTTTAACAAAAGAAAAATAGATGTACTGTAGCCTACTACACTTCTATAAAGCACTCTATTTGATTATATGAAGGGGAAAACACTGTATGAACAAGCTAAAAATTAAATATATGTATTTCATATATATATATGTGTGTATTAAAACCATAGTTTCATTTTCTTAAAAAAAAAGAAATATAGATGTACTACCCTAGCTCACTTCAATAAAACTCTTTTTCGATTCTATAAAATTAAAAAAAACATGAACAAGCTAAAAATTAATACATGTATTTCGTATCATAATTTTAAATCTATACGCATTAAAACCACTGTTTCATTTTTTAAAAACGAAAAAAAAAAAAAAAAAAAAACTAATTTACTATCCTAGTACAGTTTAAAAAAAACACTCGCTTTCGATTTTAGCAAGGGAAAAAAACCGTACGTGTAAGCTAAAAATTAAATATATGTATTTCATATCATAATGAGAAAACTATTAAACAGAAACTTGAGTAATATTAAGGTAAGCTAATTACTTATTTATCCTACAAGAAAAAAATAACTAGTTTTGTTGAAGTTTATTGAAGAAGAATATCATGGGTTTTTTTTTCAGTCGGTAACATAATTTAGCCAGCCTTTCATACATTTTTCCATTTATACAAGGAATAATTTGGATTAAATGTACAAATTTTTATAAGAATTTGAAGTAGTAAAAAAAAAAGAGTATTTATTATTTATTATTATCATAATAATAATGTGTACTTAATATATTATATTTATATTTATATGTATATATATATATATATATATATATATATATATATATATATATATATATATATATATATATATATATATATATATATATATATATATATATATATATATATATATAAAGGAGAATGATTTTTTAATCAAAAAATGCATTGTACTATTTGAAATTGTGCTTTTCCTGTGATTGTACTAACATTTGATAGTCAGTCTGATGATGCGACAATACTTTAATCCCCATGGAGTTATATTCATGCGTGTATCCAAATCATTAAAATATTAATAATAATAAAATGGTTGGACTTTTTAATCAGCTCAAAATTTCACTTTTCAGTTTATACGGTTTTTATATTTATATATTCAATTTAATAGGCAAGGGAAAATTTTTAATTACATGATATTTTCTAGTCTTCCAACACGCAAAAAAATTTCTGAGTTTATTTAGAATATTAGGATGTAAATACTTTTAGTTAACCTTATAGTATTTTTTTTTGTTTAATTTATTCATGGTTCATCTCTGAGACATTAGGCTGCCCAAACGTAAAAATCTGATATAAGTTTTTTTTTTTTTTTTTTTTTTTTTGAGAAAAATTGCGCGAAATCATTTTATTTTGAAATGACGGCACTATATATATAATTTCCATTATGAATTATTAAATTTAAGGTTAAAAAAATGTTAGAGTTTAAAAAAAAAACTTTTGCATTTAAGCTTTTATAAAATTTCTTTTAAAAATTTTATTACTGGTTTTATTCATAATTTTTGAAATGCATGGAAATTACGTTACAACAACGAAATAAACTCATCCTTCTAAAAGCGAAAAATATACCTCTCTGCGGTAAGAAATTTCTAATTAATTTTTGTACTAAGTAATATCAGAACCATCTTAATGCTCTTTGAAAATAGTCTATAAATGCTTAAAAGCAAATAGTCAATCAAAACTTACAAACACCTGCCTTTTTCATCAAAGTAACCTATATTTGGATATGATTAATTAATTACACAGAACAATGTTACTATTCATAGATTCATCTTACTTAAAATAGAAGACTGTAGGTCGGGTCTCAAAGGTTACATAAATTAATACCTTTCAGTAGTAAAACTAATGCCAGCGCTAGTCGGGGAAAATACCACTTGTGACAGCATCCATCAGACTACATAAGTCAGTCGCCTCTTTTTAAAAAAGAAAACGATTAGTCAAATCATTTAAGTGGTACTGGCAATCTATTCTGTGCCATTAATAATTATCCTTACAAAAACATCGACAAGTGCCCATTACTTTCATTGTACCTGAAACCTTTCGGTAAAGCCCCCTCGCCACATATAGACAGACCACAAAGCCCCCACAACATTTTTCGATTTGCCGATTGAAACCCTTTAACGTCCAAAAGTATGGTCTATACATCTACGCAAGGGCATTCCTCACTGACCTCTAATACCAGGCCTTTAGTATTTAATCAGGTACCATAACCCCGTCGTTAAAGTGAAACCTTACCTATCTAAAGCGCAGCCTTTTTTACTCGAGCAGGTTTTTTTTTTCTCTTTTTTCCATCTCAGAACTAATTCGAGGTTGTAGAGAACCGTGATGGACGTATAAGAGCTATGTTCGTTTCACTGAAACTTAACCTTTGACTTTCATGGTGGGTATGGCTTGTGCTTCCGGGTGCAACAACATTTGGGTGATGTGTTTTTAGTGTGTTTAGTGTGTTGCATATGTCACGCTGACGATCTGTATCAAGGGTGAAGGGTTTTGAAAAGAAGTTCGGAACCCGGGGTTACTGGGAGGGACGGACGGTCGCTATTGTTGGGAGTCAATTTTCGGCGTTTGTAGTAGAAACTCGCGGGGCTGTCTCATTACCTGGAGGAAGAATGCGAAGCAAATTAGCTCACAGAAATCGCGTTTGGCACTAAAGGCTTCCTGAGAGAGAGATTTTATGCTGTATAAAGCCAACTGATAGGGCGAGAAATTTTTACTTATTTCTTTATCGCCGCCTAGCTGTGGTTCATCCATAAGAATAAGCTCGTTTATTCATTCAATAGGGTCATGATGGAGTATTTTATGATTGGACTGTGAGTATTTACTTTCGAGTTAGCGATTTTATGAAGAGTTTTTAAGTACAACTCGAAATCTAAATTTAAAGAAAAAAAGTTTAGTTTGCTTTTTTATATTGTCGTTTTTGTTTTTCAAGAGAAATAACTTACAAAATTGGGCGAAGTTGGCTTGTTGATTGAGTTTGCTGGTTTAAAAAATATTTTCAATTGCTTTTAAGCCATTCTCCAGAGTAAATGCTTTGCAGTGACTTTTTGCGTAATGTATCATAAATATTTTTATTTACCCTTTTTTTCTCCCTCTAATCTTGTGTGTTAAGAAACTTGACTCTTTAATTAAATGTTTTCAAAATTGAAATGCTTTACATTTTCGAAAAACCCTTGATAACAATATCTTGTTTTTTACTGATTTAATTTTTGAAGAAAACTGTTTGGGGGTGCAAGAGGAAGCACAATTTTGTTGCAGCAATATATTTAAAAAAAAAAAAAGAAGAAGAAAATAGAGCTTTTAATGCTACTGTAAACATTAACTTACAGAATCTGAAAGTCTGTTTAGAAAGATTTTAGAATTACTGGACTTTTATAAAACTTGAAAGAAGCTCGAAACGAATTACTGAGTCAAACTAATAGCGGTTAATTACATTTCTTATGCAATTTAGATTTGCTGTCTTTTTTTTTTTATCTTGAAGTGAAGTAATTTTTTTCTTCTTTTCTGTAGTTTGATACAATAATAAGTGGGAATCTAAATTATTTTTAATTGGTTATTACTTTATTTGTCAGAAGCTATTCAAGCTACAGGTTTTAAAATTTAGTACAAGACAAATGAAAAAAAAAAACAACATACAATGAAAACATTCTTTGAAGGCAAAAATCAATCTCTGAGTCTTATTATTACTGCCTTATTTTTCAAGATAATAGTTTAGCTCAGGGAGGCTGAATCAGAGAGATTTTTAAATTATTATTTATGAAAGTATCAAGAGTAATAAAATTTAATAGCATTGTTTTTTTTTATATATATATTTCAGTTAAAAATCTAAAGTTATAAAGTACTGTGTAAATTATAGATAAATAAAAAGCATTTTGAGTTCAACGTAGTTTAATAGTTCTAAGCAAAAATATGTAGTAAAAATGTGAACGAATATATATAACGCCATGATGTGCAAATATTACCGTACTTTTTATCAATAGTTTCCATATCAATTCCATTATTGACATTGATAGCATCTTAATTTTAAATGTAATACGAAATTCATTTTTGAATTTTGGAAATTAAAAATGGCAGAAATGTTAAGAACATTACATCTGAGAATATCTGATTTCAGTGAAGTCGATGATACTAATGAAACCACTGCTGCAAAAGCCAATCATTGAAACATCGTCTTTACATTTAGACATTTGAATGCAACGAATGTTTCTCGTAATAAAGAATAATCAAAAATCTTCAATGAAAGGTCAAATCTTGATCCCAAAAAGCCGAGCAAGACCTTCGACCACTCTCTTTCTTGGAACCATTGCGACCATCATTCGTTGGTGACCTCTTCTTTGAAACAAAGTTCTTTAAAACAACGAAGGCACGTGGGCGATCGTGACTTTTTCGTGGCCCTCAACATTTAAAGTATCACAGCGTATCGTCGTGAATTATACCAGTGAAAGACTTCGTCCTACACAAATGCGTGCTACGATCATTCAACAAGAACAGGACTTGAGCATGCTAACATCCTGCCACTAAGCTAATGAGACCGCGGAACAAATGGAAGCATGTGCTCCTTTTTATGCTCAAAGTAATAAATAATCAGGACTTCTTTTATCCGCTTTGTTTATAGAGACAACCTTGTTGGCAAGTTTAGTTCAGAACTCTTTGCTTTCTTTTGCAAATCACAAGAATGTATTCAGGAAATATGATCTAGAAGGTGCGGCTCGTGCAGCTTTGTGTCACCTTTCGGGTGCATAATTTTCAGGAAACTTTTTAAAAATACACTCATTTTTAAAAATGTTGCTTTAGACTTTGTTGAAATATAGAAAATGATAAAATTTTGTATTATTTAGTACGTATTTTTTTATCAAATCAGTCTGAAATTTCTTCTTTTTCAAATAATTTCAGGTATTGACAAATATTTACGGGGCTAAATAATCATATTACTCTTACTCGATGAAGATAACATTTAAACAAAATTTTAATTATCATTAATTTGCTGGCAGAATGAACGTGTGTTGATAGAGATAGCGCAAATTCTATTTAAACTTTATCAAAAGCAAAGATTTGTTAATTCTAAATATAAAGATGAATTAAATTCAAAATTTCATCTTTATATTTAGAATTAACAAATCTGCATTTTTTACTGCATGGTAAAAAAAATTGGAAATGAAATTAGTTTTTGTCACATATTTATATAGTTAAGGTAGCTACGGGTGATAGTAATAGAAATAATTTCCAACCACAGTTATTTTTATGAATGAAATAAAGCGTAAGATATCTCAATTTAAAGCAAAAAAAAAAATCGGTACTGTACATAAATTAAGTAATTAGTACGGAATTCTGAATGAATGTTAATTATATGAACTATATTTTAATACAAATATTTTAAATTTAAGGAATATGCATAAAAAATTTAGAATGTCTTACTTTCCATCAGAAAGCCAATTATCTAGAGGAGGGACGTAATTCTAGAAAAGTAATTATTTCACTTTTATCCAATTTTTATTCAAAGAAGACTACGATTGTTTTTTGTCAAGATATAAGTATAATTTTCAAATATTCTTTAGTGCATGCTTTTCAATCATAAATTATCTCATATTTAGAAATATATATGTACAAAATATATCTATACAGCTAGGGAATCAAGACTTTCTAATTAAACTGAACCTAATCTTAAGAAATTTTATAATTTATATGTGGTTATTTTGAAACAACATAAGACTTTCATATTCTAATTCTGCTTTAAAATGTACTGCAAAAAACCAATCCAGTTCATACTTGCCTATCTACTAAAAAATTTATGCTAATGAACGTTTATTTTGTGTGTGCGGATCATTTATTTTATTTTATATCCAATAGAAACATAAAGTTTTGATATCCTTTTTAAAACCCACAACCCAATGATTCAAATTAAAATTTTGCCTGACTATAAAATGTATCAAATAATTTATATTCGCTCAAAAATAAATTTATAACACATTCACAATAGCATCGAATTAATAATAACAATAATAAAACATTCTTAAATCAATGATACATGTAACTATTCAATGTTCATATCCTCCAAGAAGTTCGCAACTAAGTTTTATAAACTAAAGATTAATTGACTGTTCTTCAAATTTAAAATAAGTTATGCATGTTGACTTATTTATATTCTATTCAGTGACTACTTTAAATGTAACTAACTGCTAACTTTGAAGGAAATGACTGATTTATATGAGAAAGTACGATTTGAATTATTTAAATCTCTCTTATGTGTCTTTACTAAGGTATCTAACTTATTTAAGTATTGAGTACTTTTCCAATAGCAGGGTGCAAAAGAAAGCGCCAAGGATGCCAAATGAAAACATTGAAACGTTTCTTTTGACTAAGCTCATTGTCGCTAGGCGCGTAATCAATGAGAAATAAAGCAAAAATAACTTTCACTCAATTTAGAAAAGTTGAGCTACCTTTAGACTTTGCTTCCAAAATATTCAGAGATAGGCAATCCGTATTCGGAGATAGGTGACAAATAGTTACAATACTAACGTTGGCAATTCAAATTATATTTGCAATTTATCACTTGCGTCCGGCTAAAAGTAAAGTGCTTATCATTGTACGTAAGTGATTGTATGAAAGCATATTGAAACATAATGTTACCCTCCATTCGTTTACACATTTAAAATTAAAAGACAATATTCTAGTTAAGATTACTTGATAGCTTATACAAAATCTTTCTACAACTTTTTTAAACGACTTAACTCAAACAAAATTTCTCATCATTTATCAGAATTATAGAAATCCTTATTCTAAAAAGTAAATCTCTTTAGATAGTAATCTTTAATATATATTCATCACAATATTTTTAAGATTATTCTTATCCATATTCTATGGTTTGTGATGCAAACTTTGTACTGATGTACAATATAAAGTTTTTATGTGGATTTTATGTGTCAGGTAATATGAGGATATATGAGGTAAAATTAATAAGTGAATTTTGTATATATGTGTTATGTAAACTTTGTATAGTTGGGAAACTCAAACTTTGTAAAGATGTAACATGCAAGCTTTGTATATATGTACAGTGTAAACTCTATGAAAACTTTAAAAGGAGAGATTTGATGTATATTTCTATACTGCAACGAAATTTAATTGTTAATATATCCATTTCAGTTTTTATTACAATTAAAGAAAAACGCTAGATAATAAAATGTGCAAATAATAAAGAGATATTTTAACTTTTCAAAATGTGTGTATTTTCGATAAAGTATTGCTCCGCCTTAACGCTTCCTAATGTACAGAGTGACAAGATGTATTTAACACAACAGCCTCTCTTTCGATATGATTTTATTCGTGTGTCATCAACGTGGTATTTTACTACGCTTAAGAAGTGTAGTCCATCTTATATTCAATACATTGCAATATTTTACTGAATTATTTTCGTAAAAATGGGTGGATGAAACCCCCTAGTTTTATTTAAAGGGGTCTTTATAAAAAGAGGAATCAAATATATTCCAAAGGTAATTTTACTTTTTAAGTATATTCTTAAAGTAATTTTCTACAACTTGAAATACATTTTCGATAGCCGAAAAGTAATTGACACGAGCTCGTAGCTGGAAATGTTTTAATTATACCTCGTGCTCGAGTCCTAATTCCACTTAAGACCGTCGTGTAACAGAGTTGAAGCATGTTAAATCGATTCAAATTCAAAGGCCTCTCGCAAAGGTGATGTGAAAGCTATGAAAGTTGCATGTTGGGTTACTTGACAGTGGCTCAAATATACCTCCTTATTCGTCCAAAGTCCTAAGGGCAACGTTAATTAACAATCTGTCAAGCAACTTGGATTTCTTAAAAATGTAACCGAGTTTTCATTTAAACATATTTCACTTATTTAACATTTTGAATTATCTCTGAGAAAAAAAATAGGTATTACTGATGACATTATATTTTTTTTGTACTAAAAAGAAAAGTTAAAAAGTGTTCGTTTCATTTTAAGAAGATGATACACAAATAAACGGAGATTCGCTTACCGCGAATTGAGATTAAGAAATATAAAGATAATATTTCATGGGCTTACTTACATCAGATTATAAAATTATATATCTACATATCTATTCATGCCTATAGAAAAAATGATTACATTATTTTTGCAATTTTTTTTAAAGTCTTAGTATTTTTAACGGGATATATTTTATTGATAAATGTAATAAAACTGATTTAAAAACCAATGTATGACCGCTAAGGTTTACCAATAAGAATAACCAATAAGGATAACCGATAAGGATAGCCAATGTATGACCGATATATTTATGTACTGACCGATAAAGTTTTTATCCAAAAAGATAAAAAAAATTGTGAAAGATAATAATTGGAATAAATAAATAATCACGATAACGTAAAAAGAAAAACGAGGCAAATATATCGTTTTTCATATGTACAAAAATCTTCTTTTATTCTTCAAAACATAAAACTCGTCCATTCAACTTTTAGTAAGATGTGAATGTACCCGTTTGAATGAAAAGATTTGATACTTTTAATATATCCAAAAACAAAATTATTAAAACGTTTCGCTTATGAAATTTCAATCATTGTATGCACATTGGTACAATCACAGAATAGTGAACGAGAGATAATGCTAGACTTGATCGAAAAATAACGCCTTCATGGCCATGATTATGCTAACCAATTTTCACAATTCTAGTTGTACCTTAAAAGTTCATGTTGTTCTCTATATAATGTTTTCTTTGTTACCAGGTATCACTGGTGTGCTTGGAATCGAAGAAGATGGTTACCCACCTGGAAACATTATTGCATTCGATCTTGTAACTTGCAGCTTTCACTTCTTCCCAAAGATGAAAGAGCACTTTAAGGTACATAACTTTCGTTTTGATGACGTGGTGAAGACTTCGATTAAAGCTTGGTGTCGACAACAACCACCTGAACTTTTCTCCAACATGTATATCCAATTAAAAAAGCATTGCCTAAAGTCCGTGGAAAAATATGAAAAATGCCAAAAAGTGAATACAGCATTAAATAGAGGATACAAGTCACTTTCAGGTACAACAAAAATTGCGAAAATCGGGTGACAAATAAAAGAGTTACGATCATGGAGGCATTACTTTTCAATCAAACCTCGTACTTTCTACGTAAAGAGGAATGCTCATTTCGAAAAAGGGATACGCCCATCATGGAATAGCAAATGTGGCGTCGATTTTGTATAAATCAGCATAAATTATGTTTTTAATATTGCAACGTTGACTCGTCAATGACGGATATGTACATCTCACCTCATTATCTAAATTACTTTTCTAAAACGTGAATGTTTTTTATGAAGTGTTTTCGCATCGACTTAATCGTACTGTATGATGAAATAATGAGGTAAATCAAGCTAATGTTTTATTACATGAAGTTAAAATTTGGTTTTATCAAGATGTACTTAAATACAATCATCTTATTATGAAATAAAATGATGTATAATACATAATTGCTTTTTGATAAAAAAAAAAATGAAAAATTTTTAGAAACATAAATTGACAAACCTTATTTGAAATTAAGAGATGAAAGTAAAAGCATTCAGGAATTCCTTCAAGTTAACAAATTTCTGCTGTTTTATATTAAGTTATTTTGGGTTTTTTTTTAATGTTATGTTATGTTTCAACTTCATTATTACGACAAAAAAAATTTAAGTACAGTCTCCTCGACTTACGCCCCAGTCCCGTCCCGACTAATAGGTCCGAAGTCTAATGGACAATAAGTCGGATTTATATTTTTCAACATTAATTTTTTCAAAGGGTTATAAAAATTGTACATAAAACATAAAAACTATTGAAAAAAAAATATTGTTTATAATGTGAAAAATGCATAGTATGCACATAGTGTGTACTGCAAACAAAAATATAGCCAAAAATTACTGAATTTTTTGCATTTCTTAGTGCGAATGGTTGTAAGTCGAGGAGAAGGTGTACTTCGAAAATTTTACTCGCAAGGAAGCTTTTTTATTTTAAAAATATTTTTGAAATTGCAAATAAAGAACATTTTTAAGACTTTCCCATTTAAAAAAAAGTATTATTCTAGATTCAGATGGAAAATAAACCCTTTTTTCTGAAAAAAAATTTTTTTTTTAATATAGCAGAAATTAATTTAGAATAATTTAATATTTTCGTCACAATATATTCACCGCAAATAGTGGTTAGTCACTAAGAAAGCGAACAACATACAAACAAAAAAATTATTATAAGAATAGGTCTATAATTTAATAGTTTTAAGTTTCCAGGTATTGCTTAAAATAATATTTCTCAAAGATATATTTTGGCTATAAAATAAGGTGGGTAAAAATACCATGAATGAGATAACATGTGTGTAAGCAATCAAAGTGCAAACATCACAAACATCATCGTAAAGCATCCTTTCAATAATCTTAAATTTAAAATATCCTTTGCATAATCTCTTTCAATATTTATATATAACAATTAACATTGTACAAAAAAGTAAAGTATTTCTTGCTTTATTTTCAACATCTCTAATTTTCATTTACAATGCGTTTCGACAACTTAAAAATTTATCAATACTTTGTCCTTGAGGAATATTTTACTGAATATCCCGTTTAAAATATTATTTGTTTTTACAGTAAGATTTTTCATAGCTTGTTTCTACAAGATTTATTATCTAGTTTACAAATATGGGGAAAAAATAGTTTTATATATATTTATCCATGTTCGTATGTAAGGATTTCAAAGCTGTTGTTTTTTAAATACGAGGAGTTATTCTTATTAAAAGCATATTACGTTAAAGATTCACACGCAAACATTCAAAAAGCGTTTGGCTTGAACACAAGCAACGTACAGCCATACGCCTTAAAAAAAATTATTTGCTTTGAATTCTAGTTAAGGAGAGAGAAAGCAAGGTATTCACACAGAAGATTATCACTAACATAATCTAGTTTTACAAAACTGTATTTCTTGATCTTGTTTCACTTTGATTAGTTTAATTCACTCAATTTTATCATTTTAAAACGAGAGTTTATTCTTGATTTTGTTCTGAGAATGCCAATTTTTTTAAAAATATTTCTGCTCTATTATGTTTCCCAAAACCTAATAACTTGTCATTGTACAAAGGCTTTATTATAAGTTTATTGAATTTATTTACCAACCTTCATATTTTGGACAAAAAAAATATTTTATTAATTAGAAAAGCTATATGCGCCGTTTTCTTTGAAAGTGGTGTAAGTGTATTTTATTTTATATGGAGATATTTAAGGTTTTGCACTTGAATAATTTGAAAAATATGGATATATGTTATTACACTAGTTTTGTATTTTTTAAATATTTAATTGATTTAAATTTATAATGTAATCATTTTTTAAATGTGATTAACAAAAAGTTATACTTTTAATGACTTCAAAAAGACTTACATCACTTTCAAAGTCAGCAAAAAGTAAAATCTTATATTTACAAAATATTAACTACAGGATCTCAATTGAAACAAACTAATTTCTTTTTATGAAATTTTTATTAAATACTTCTACAATAAAAAAAAAATTAACAAAATAAAAAGGCTTTATTTCAACATTTTCATACTGTGACTTTATATTCTATAATAAACGGGGGAAACAGAAATTCCGGGAAACTATAAGAATATTTATGTCATTTACAATGTTGCCATACATATAAAAATGCCCTAAAGAAATTATGTAGTACAATTTTGAACAAAATAGTAGTCCGTCTTTTAGGAAAGTGGACTTACACCATTTTCAAAGTAATTATATTTGTAACTTCATTAACTACGAAAATTTGTAATGATAAAAACAATGAAAATTTTAACAGATTTTTTTGGAAAAAGTTTGTAAATAAAAAGTTCATTGTAAATTGTATTCATTTTTATCATTAACTAATTTTTTGTCAAAATGGACTTACACCGCTTGCAAAGAAAACGGCTCATATATATATATATATATATATATATATATATATATATATATATATACATGGAAAACAAACAGTTTAACACTACTAATCGGGGTCCTGGATTCATAGGAAAGAGTGCAGTCCTTTTCTAAAAAACATTCTTATTTATTCTAGCATAGTACGTTAGAAATTCATACGCAAACTTTGAAAAAGTCGGAACACGCACCAAGCTAGCTAGATAGGTGAAGTCGAAAAGAGAAGATGGTATTCTAAATCAGTGTATTTATAGACATTACGTGATTTAAGATTAAAAAAAATTGCAGAAGAAAGTCGAAATTGATGTAAGATTTGCGAAAAGACTTAATGGGACAATTTGCTTGGGTGTTAAATTTGAGGTGCATTAATACGGGAAAGTATATGAAACTGAGAAATTAAATTAAAAATGTGATAATTTGAGTTCATACAAGCACGTGTCTGTTTGTAAACCTTTTAGGGCTGTTTATACACACGTGTGTACATTTTAGGGTGAATGGGAAAAAAAATTGTTTTTCGGAAATTTAAAACTTCCCGTTTATAATAGGTTGTAGTAGATGTTCAAACGAAAACAGAACACATTTAGTCTGAGTGTTGTTATTTTTGTTTCTCGCACAAGGTCTAAACTTTTAGTATTTTTTGAAACCCGACATATTTTGACAATATTTTGATTAATTATACTTCAGGGTCTTATAAATATTCAAACTGATGAATAATTATCGTTAAGAGACATGTAACATCATAAAACTAATCAATTTCATACCTTAATATTTAGCATAATCCCTAATCTTTCGGTATTTTCAGGAAAAAGAGCTTATTTTTACGAATTTTTAAGGAATGTTATAAAAACGCTGATATAAATAAGACTAATAATAAAGATGGCATTTTTTTTAGTTTTCAAGCCCTTTAAAAATACATTCATTTATCGACAGTATTCAAACTGCCTTAGTATGATTCTAGAAGATCTGAATGAATTATTTAAAAATAAAAGAAATTTTTTTAAAAAAATTTAATATAACTGCTCATGAAGTTTTGATAATGGGTTGATTGGGAATAATATTTAAGGAAAACCCTTCCATTAAAAAAAGTTACTCTTAACATTCATTTTACACTTTACTGAATTCTTTTTCCTATTAAATTCTTTAATTAAAATTAAATTACTTATAATTATTTTAATATCTTTAAATTTCCAGAATTAATTCAGATTTTAAATATTATAATGTATTCTGAAACCTGAAAGAATAATGACTCCCGAAAATAAGAATACATAATCTGGGAATAATTTCTGCCATCCCGAAAAATGAATATTACATGATTTCTTAGGATCCCACCCACTTTTCCTTAACACTTTAAATTCCTCCCACAGATATTAAATAAAGATAACAGCTTCTGACATTTAAATCTAAAATCGATTTACCTGTAAAAAAACTTAACCACTCACCATACAGTGGAAGGTTTTCTAATTCGGGAAAAGAAAATCCCACGGTTTCACGTTTTTCACTTGAGGAAATGTCACAATAGTCATCCCGGATTTGATAGACTGCTCCATAGACATTCTAAACACATCTTCATGGACGATTGAATGCCATTTGGAAAACATTTTAAGATAAACATTCAGATATGTACGATTGATATGACTTTTAAGGACTACTGGTATAGCGAGAAATGAAATGGTGAGGCGTGAGTATCCTTCCAAGTATGATAATGCTTTCAAATGACTTGGACATGTGCAGATCCAGTCAGATGATAGGACTTGATAGCTGCAGGCTGAGGGCTCGTTTTCTTAAACGGGATTGTTATAAAATGTCCATTGGATTACAATAGAGCAATCTATGAAGTTTATTCTCTCTGGATATAATTGTATAGAAGCGAATAGACGCCTGTATATATATTTATAAGTATTCTTAGAGGGAAAGATTTGTATTGTCTTTGGAATTCTTACTTTTAATTACTCAGGAATTGTTTTTACTTACAGTTCAGAAAATAACTTTTCTTAAGTATTTGCAATTTCAATACATTTTAAAATTTTTAAAAGACGTCCACACATATAATTTTATTAAACTTTATTTTATTCTCTGTCCTGATATGGAATTTTGAATTGCTTTAACCATTTAATTGTTAACATCTTCACCTTGAGTCTGGCACAATGTGCCCCACAAGGATTCAGTGCCATAAACTTCAACCAACCAACCAGCAATATCAATACTTACGAGAATATGGGAGATTGGGTATGGAACATAAACTAGGAACGGGGTAATTCACTATAGTATTGGCCATTGATCCTTTTTTCTCTTTGTAAAAAGTCCATAAGTAAGACACCCTTCAAATCTCTAAAGAATGTCGTCATAACTTTTTCAGCCTATGAGACTGTCTTCATCTTCTTTAGAGCAGATTCACCGGAAATAACCTACTATTTTATTATTGGTTGGTTTCCAGTGCGTAGTGATAAACCTAAGCATGATGAATTTAGGTACAATGATGAATCAACACGACGTAAAACGAGGACAACTCGTCGTAGCGTCAATCAAAACTAACCCATGAACCAGGGTCAAAATTGTCTTGGGAATCCTTTAACTACTGCCAACATTCAATGATAACACCAAATTGCCTTAACAATGTTCTGTGTTATCAAAAAAAAAAAAAAAAAGCTGTTTTTCTACCACCGTCGCACTTTTCTGAAAACTTTAATTCCTAATACAGGTGAGGCAAGAATTTCATGTATGATATATGAGCATATATAAAGTAAATATTTAGGGGGCAAACTTCTCGGGAAGAACTACAACTCCACTGATCAAAGTAAATACTCAAGTAATATTTCTCTAAGTGAAATTAAGTATTTCAGACATAAAAAAGTAGATATGGAATATTTAATGTGTTATTTTTACCAACGACGTTTTAGTGACAGCTGCATAACTTTATTTTAATGTATATAACGAGCCCTTGCGTGTAAAGAACCCCTGATTTTTCAGCTTAAAATACGGAAAATTAAGTTTTCAGAGATATTATTAATTTTAAGGAGTCTTAAGGAATTAACATTTGTAATGTTATTCATTTATAAGACCCTTTTCCTCAATTTTTGGTAAAATTGGAACCTTTAAGCGCTGAAATACGCTTATTGTCTTTAATATTAGGCCTACCGGAAAGTTCTGTCAATTTAGTAAGCGAAAGAAAAATAATAATACTTTTATTATACATTTAATAACATACATTGTACAATACAATTTCTATCATTACTACGATTGGTCTGTATATATTCCAGATGGGTGACTTAAGAGTTAAGCGAGAAAAATTTGCTTAATTGAAGTGTCATATGCACATATCTACTTGTCCGAAAAAAAAAGAAATCCTTCTTAAACCAAGTCATAATTGGTGATGAAAAGTTGATTACCTACGTAAATATCATAAGGAAAAAAAAGAGTATACCATGAACCCGGACAACCTGCCCCTTCTCCTTCAAGTCGAGGAAGAGCCTAAAGAAGAGAATGCTGATATAGGGTGGGACATCCAATACATAACGAGCTTTTGAAACCTAACAAAAAGCTAAATTCAGAGAGGCACTGTCAACTTTTTGATTGATTGATTATTAGCGTCGGATTTAAAAGCAACACAAGAACTACTTGGCTAAATTTCAAAGGGAAGCGAGCTCATCCAAAAGTTTTTAGAGCTACAAACCGACCTCGACCATCACTCCCGCACTCAGGGAAAGATAAATTTTCAACAAGAAAGAGTAAGATGTAACAGTACATGTTGGAACAAAGAACTTAAGATATTACATAATTGCAAAATTTGGAGGTAAATAAAAGCTAACAATGTGTTTACAGATCAGGAAATATGCATGGCAAGAATAAAATTTACAGTAGAATATTCTTGCAGAAATAACTTGTATAACAAGCGACGCATAATTGGTTAAATGGCACGATACAAAAAGCTCCCACAAACTCGTAAACTAAAAATGAAATATTAAGCAGAAATATAAATGTGTATACAATTATAAACACACAATAAGGAAAATAGAATTATTCGGAAATACAACCAAAAATTGAAACAATTAAGAAATGTGTGGGGTAATTTTATGAGCCGTAAGTATACAGGATTATTTAAGCTTGAAATAAAAACGGGGATATTTTCACACACTAACTTCAGCCAAATAGGTTTTGCTTTAACTGTGGGACAATTCAAATGAAAACTTTTGGTAAAAGGACAAGAGAAAACGTAGCGATCAGCATCTCCAAAAGAGCCACAAGAACATAAATTTGTATTTTTCAAATCAAAATGTAAAAATGTATAAAATTAGTCCGTGGTCAATACTCCCTCGCGTTAGTTCTTCAGCGACGTTAATAAAACCCCAATCGATCTCATTTTTTTTTTTTTTTTTTTTTTTTTTTTTTTTTTTTTAAGGGTGGGGGGAGAAAAATTTTTTTGGGGTTTTTTTTTTGGGGTGTTTTTTTTTGTGTGTGGTTTTTTTGTAAAAAAAAAAAAAAAAAACACCAGAA
>BMAW01033922.1:506081-527455 GCA_019974015.1 Nephila pilipes | reverse complement strand
TGAGATCGATTGGGGGTTTATTAACGTCGAAGAAGAACTAACGCGAGGAAGTATTGACCACAATTAATTTTACATACATTTTTACATTTTGATTTGAAAAATACAAATTTATGTTCTTGTGGCTCTGGAGATGCTGATCCGCTACGTTTTCTTGTCCTTTTACCAAAAGTTTTCATTTGAATTATCCACAGTTAAAGACAAAACCCTATTTGGCTGAAGTTAATATTGAAAATATCCCCGTTTTATTTCAAGCTTAAATAATCCTGTATACTTACATCATAAATTACCCCACATTTCTTAATTGTTTCGAATTTTGGTTGTATTTCCGAATAATTCTATTTTCCTTATTGTGTGTGTTTATAATTGTACATTTATATTTCTGTAATATTTCATTTTAGTTTACGAGTTTGTGGAGACTTTTGTATCGTGCCATTTAACCAATTGTGCGTCGCTTGTTATACAAGTTATTTTCTGCAAGAATATTCTACTGTAAATTTTATTCTTGCCATGCATGTTCCTGATCTGTAAACACATTGTTGGCTTTTATTTGCACTCAAATTTTTGCAATTATGTAATATCTTAAGTTCTTTGTTCCAACATGCTACCATTGCATCTTACTCTGTTGTTGAAGGAATTTATCTTTTCCCTGAGTGCAGGGAGTGATGGTCGAGGTCGGTTTGTAGCTCTAAAAACTTTTAGGATGAGCTCCGCTTCCCTTTGAAATTTAGCCAATGTAGTTCTTGTGTTACTTTTTTAAATCCGACCCCGCTAATAATCCAATCAATCAAAAGTTGACGGTGCGTCTCCTCTCTGAATTTAGCTTTTGTTAGGTTAAAAGCTCGTTATGTATTGGATGTCCCACCCTATATCAGCATTCTCTTCTTTTTTAGGCTCTTCCTCGACTTGAAGGAGAAGGGGCAGGTGTGAGTTCATGGTATACTCTTTTTTTCCTTATGATATTTACGTAGGCAATCAACTTTCATCACCAATTATGACTTGGTTTTAAGAAGGATTTCTTTTTTTTTTCGGACAAG
Source organism: Nephila pilipes (assembly GCA_019974015.1). Lineage (NCBI taxonomy): Eukaryota > Metazoa > Arthropoda > Arachnida > Araneae > Nephilidae > Nephila > Nephila pilipes. The sequence continues at coordinate 526,421 of BMAW01033922.1, read as the reverse complement.
TAGATATGTGTACTTATGACACTTCAATTCTAAAGCAAATTTTCTCGCTTAACTCTTAAGTCACCATCTGGAATATATACAGACCAATCATGATAGAAGTTGCTTATTGTACAATGTATGTTATTAAATGTACTTATAATAAAGTATTATTATTTTTCTTTCGCTTACTAAATTGACAGGAGAACTTTCCGATAGGCCCTAATATTAAAGACAATAAGCGTATTTCAGCGCTTAAAAGGTTCCAATTTTACCAAAAAAATTGAGGAAAAGTCTTATAAATGAATAACATTGTAATTCCTTAAGACTCCTTAAAATTAATAATATCTCTGAAAACTTAATTTTTCCATCTTTTTTAAGCTGAAAAATCAGGGGTTCTTTACACCAAGGGCTCGTTATACATTAAAATAAAGTTATGCAGCTGTCCACTAAAACGTCGTTGAGTAAAAAATAACACATTAAATATTCCATATCTACTTTTTTTATGTCTGAAATGCTTAATTTCCTTAGAGAAATATTGCTTAATTTACTTTGATCAAGTGGAGTTGTAGTTCTTCCCGAGTTTGCCCCTAAATGTTGCTTTATATATGCTCATATCTTTTTTTTTTTTTTTTTTTTTTTTTTTTTTTTTTTTTTTTTTTTTAAAGATTTCGATGAAGACAATTTTAATGTCTGTTTCTATGAAGTGCATTTAAATTGAATTGCGATTATTTTCTTAACACATCAATCAATAACTCCCGAGACTAACCCAGAGATGGCGCTCGTAGTAAACCAGTAACCAGGTCTTTCTAGAGTACTAACCTTTGCTTGAAACGTGTCAAAATTTTAAGTCGATCGGACCAGAAACAGCTGAGTTATCGAGGTTGGAGTAAAGTCGTTTTGTAGTTTGTTTAAAAAATGGAAAAAACCGAGTTTCGTGTTCTGATAAAACATTGTTTTTTAATGGGTAAAAACACCGTGCAAGCAAAACAATGGATTGAAAAATGTTACCCGGACTCTTGTCCATCAAAAGCAACGATTTGTCGGTGGTTTGCCGAGTTTAAACGTGGTCGTACCGACACAAATGACGCGGAACGCTCGGGTAGACCTGTGGAAGCCGTTACACCGGAAAATGTGAGTGAAGTGACAAAAATTATAATGAAAGATCGTAAAGTGAAGCTCCGTGAGATTGCTGAGATGACACAGATATCATATGGAAGTGTATTTACTGAAAAAGGTTTTTTGAAGTGAAGTGAAAAAGGTTTTTTCCAAGTGGGTGCCGCGATTGCTTTCGATGGAACAAAAACAGCAACGAGTCGATGATTCAGAAAGCTGTTTATCGCTATTTACTCGCAACAAAAAAGATTTCTTGCGGAAAAAAAGAAAAAAAAAATTGGGGGGGGGGGGAAGATTTGGTAAAGCGTTGGAACGATTGTATCACCCTAAAAGGTGATTAACAAAAGGTGTTATGTTGATGAATAAAAAAAAATTTTGCAAAAAAATTGTTGTTTTCAATGTTAGTCTCGGGAGTTATTGATTGATGTGTTAGATGGTTTTTCTGAATAATAATGATATAACTAAATACATATTCAGTCGTTTTAGACTATTTATTGTATTATCGTGACAAATAATCCACAGGGGAGAAAACGGTTAGCAAAATATTGAACTTTAAAGATATAAATGCAACGAACAAGCCACATTATTGATATTTATTAAGAGACATAATCACTCAACAAAAATCATTTCCAAAATGTTTAATCAGTTATTCAGCTTTAGAATAAACACTTTAAAAATATATTACTAATGTAAAGAAGTGTGTTAGTTTACATAATCATTTCCTTAACCAAGTATTATAATTGAGAATTCTACTTGTCTCAACAACAGCAAAAGCAGCAGTAACCAAGTGGTCATGGTCGTGAGCTCGTGGAAGGTGCTGTTTCCGTCGAGTTGAGAGTTTTAATCTTTGTTCCTCTAAAAAAACGAGCCGTGTAGCTCAGTTTTTTTTAGAGGAACAAAGACTAAAACTCCAAATTTTCCCATTATCGTAATGTGGAAGTTTAGAGAGAGAAGTACTATCTCAGGTGTAGTCCTCGTCACGTGATCGATGCTCAAAATTACGAGGTCCATCGCCAATTCTTCTCGTGTTGTTTCTAAGTGTGATGTTAATCAACAATCAATCCAAATAAATAATAACAACAAATAGTAAAGTTGAATAAACTAGAACTGATTCCATTATTCTTTTTGTGACTGGATGCGAGTCAGGTATACACTATTACAATATCATCTCACACTTGCTAGTACCTATATAGTGTGCTCATAAATGTTACTTAGTCCTCTATCTCCACTTGTCTCTAATCTTTCTAATACCTCCGATATCTCTATTTGGTGATATTTTCTATTCTCCACATTTCTTACACAATAATTCTAATTTACATAAGTCGCCTTTCTTTCAGAAGGCGAAGCTCTCTAATCAAGTAATGTAATAAAGTAACCCCAATGGTTAATTAAAGGGAAATGCGTAAGAACCCGTTACTTAATGCTGAGATGTTTTGAGCCCCCAGTTGACCGAAATCTACTAAAATATTCGATTTTAGTAAAAAACTAAATTTATTTCAATTTTTTTGTGAAAGGAAAATGTTTTCCCCCTCATATCTTAATCCTCCTATGCATGTTTTAATTCATAAATTCATAGAATTTTTAATGAACCTGCGATCATTAAATGTATTAAAGTGAAACAAATGAACCGGGCTTCTCATATTATTAGACTGGATGAGAAAAATCCAGTAAAGAAGATTTTTCTTGCAAAACCCTTTACTAATCGGAAAAGAGGATGTCAAAACTATGGTGGCATTTGTTTCAGTTGAATCGTATTTTAAGGTGATTGGGGAGAGGAACTGGCAGACAAAGGCAAAAGGCAGGTTATCTTGAAGGAATATTCAAAAGAAGGCCTTGGCCCTCCCTGGGCTGTTGAGTCAAATATGATGATGAATCTTCCTATGCACAATGAAAATATTTCGAAAGAAGTCACAGAACGAAAAATAATAATCAAGTAATCTTCTCTATCTCTCTTTCTCTCTCTCTCTCTCTCTTACTGCATGTCTTAAAAGTACTACACTACGCGCAACTTCAAAAAAATAGAGAAAAGTAAATGCTTTAGGTAATGGATTTCATACACTTTGGAATGTATGCTAGCTCGAAACTAATCTAAATTAGACAAGGTTTATGCCGCCGTAGAATACTCGTTTATGTCTAATATAATCTGAGGTTAGTAAAAAAGTTGTTTAATATTTACATGATTTTACATTCCTTTTTTGTTCAAGAAATAGCACTTTCGTTATATTAAATATTTCGCTGATGTTAAAAGTATTCATTTTCTATTTTTAGGGGGGGGGCCACCAGAATTTTTACTTTGTTAATTACTGTCTTTCATTAACCTGATAAAGTCTTTTTTGGTTCATGTCAAGTCCAAAATCAGGGAGTCTATATAAGAACGAAAGAAAGACCCTAGTCCTAAGTGGGAATAATATCACTGATTCAGGAGGATGTCAAACAAAAACTAATTAGCCATCCAAGAAGCTATTGTTCTCGTCAACGACAAAATGGCCACCCAAGCACTTTTTTAAAAAAAGTTTTTCTAACTATCTTTTTCAATGAATGAATGAGGGAGGGAGAAAATGAATGAATGTGTGAGTGCGCGAATGAATGAGAAAGGGAATGGGTGAATGAATGAAAGAATCAATCGATCGATCAAATTTTATTCTGCTGTTATATTATGGTTTCCTTTAATTCTAATATTTAATTGAATAACAATTTTTAAAACTTAGCACCTTTGGTAGCTGAATCTGTTCTTTGAAAACTCTGCATGATACAATTTTTATTTTTATTTATTTATTTTACTCTTTAATTTATTTATTATTAATTTGTTTATTTATTTTGTTCCGTAAATTGACTTAAAGCTACTTTTTACATAAGATTAATTCGTATTTGTACTAGAAGTTGATTACAATAATACTCATAAGCTCACTGTATATTATAAACATTTTAATTAAAATTTGTGACACCTCGGCTTCGCTACTTATAATTTTCTCTATAAATTTCTATAAGTAATTAGGCTCTTAAGGAGCCAGACAGTCAAATGTTTAAATTATATTTATTCTAATTTAAGAATAATCAGAATCAATATTGGTTTTGTGAATGTGAAGCAGAAACCTTCACGAGTCCTCAACTAATTATTATTAGAAAATGCTACCCATCTGATCACTTTTAAAGATGGGTTCGAGTCAGAAACGAATCCAAACTCAATATGACTATTCCGACAATCGTATAATCTCCTGACACTTCACGTCGTATGCTCTATTTGCTCTCTACCTCTTACTTCTAACTGTTCCTTTCTCATCAATCTTTTCAATCCTTGTCACTTTCCTGATCACTCTTATTCACTACACTTCAATATAGCAATGCTAATTTACATAAGTCACGCTTAGTTCCCATGAAGAGGTTCTCAATTCAAATAACATCACATAGAGTCCCATAAGGTTAGTTGAAGAGAAATACGGTTGAGAACCTCGGTACATTTGTCTTAAAGTTCACGTGAGCAATTTATTATGATAAATAGGACAAAATAGCACCGGTTTATTAATAAAGCCATTATTGTAAATTCATAATGAAAAAAGGTAAAATACAGTTAAAATTATAATTTCACAGATATACACCTAATTTTAGTATAATTTGTTTTCAGAATTGTTGGATTCTGTAATCTTGACTATTATTTAGGCCACAGAGAGCTGTTTTCAAATATTTAATCGGTAAGATGTGAAAATTGCTCAAGATAAACTCTTGTAAATATTAATGCTTTTGTATAAATCGATAAAATTTAATTAGAATGAAGTAACAATAAATTTTCCTTCTAGAGCAGTTGTTCTTAAACTTTTTAGTCTTGCGACCCCGTTCCCACGCTTAAATATTTCAAACGGCGCTCTTCCTCCCAACCGCAAGCAAGCATGAGAAAAATTGTGTTGTTTAATTTCTAATTTATTAAAAAATTAATAAATAAATAAATTTTAATTCTAATTAAAAAAAAGACTTTTTTTTTGTCAAATTACAATGAAATATTCCCAATTTTTGTTATTAAAAGATATACTTTTGTGTCAAATTTACATTTTATAATAAAAAATAATTTAATCGATCTGTGATGCCCCTAGTAGGCACATCCAGTGAAGGAGAAAAGAGATTCGATTAATCGATTGTTTCGATTAAAAGAGGGTCTACCAACGCTAAGGTCGGTGGAATAATATATCTCAGCTTTCTGTTACATTCACGAATATTATTTTTAGATAATTTTTTTTTGACGAAAGTATCTTTCAAGTGTGATCTGAGAGTGAGTGGAAAGAGGAAACATAAACCTCTCGGCCGCGCACAGAACCTGCTATGCAATCTTTAAAGCATCTATGAACAAAAATGTATGGTTGAAATCATAAGATTTATAATGAAATATATAGCTGAAATAATACATATTGTTACGAACCCGAGAAAAGAGTCAGAGATTTCATCACTCAGCCAAGGAAAGTTCAAGCAATGACCCCTTAACCTTGGGGACGGATTGATGATCATTTTAGTGACTTGGCCCAGAACTTGGTGACTTATTCGACAAACGAAGATTCCCGAAAGTGCAGGAACCTAGGCGAAAATTCGATGGGGAAGAAAGTTACTGTCTTTTCCTGACTTTTTTTCAAGATGTCACACCTGACCGAAATAGGTGTTAATACACTGAGAGCCTGAAACAGAGTAGTCTGGCTCTCGGTGACTATGCAGACTATGTTATGGCGGTGATTTGTCCTTAGAGGTAACTGATAAGCTAGTGAGCTGAACGTTGCTGATATAACTTTGACTGTCATTACAAGTGCTGTTTTTGTTCCAGTGTCTGTGTCACTGATCCGTACAAGTGCTATGTTTCCCATTTGTTCTGTTCTTTCTGTCCAAGTACTGCTACCTGTGTGTTGTCCTGAGGATTTGATAAATAAATCGTCATTTGTCGTTATCCTCCCGTGTTGGGCTGATTTTCACTCTCATACACCCAAAATTTTTGCAACAATATTCATTCATAATACAGGGTTATTTAAAATGATTCATTCGATTTCAAAATTTCCCATTTTCATACATAAATGACTCAGAATGATAAGTATTACATGAATGCAAAAGGAAAATTAGAATTTTTTTTTTACAAGTGTACGATATAACTTTCTTTAGTTACATGTGTAATGTCAGTTCGATTTGTAACTTCCTGCCAAACACATTGAAAAGTTTCAGCTGTAATTGATTGTACAGGAGCAGAGAAATCCGTTGTTTAAGTTCACACAAATTTGTGCGTATTGTTGGAGCATACACTTTTTATGTCTTACAAACCCCCAAAGGAAGAAGTCGCATGGGATCATATCAGGTTACTTACATGTCCAGCTGTGTAACACCAAGTCATTTGGTGGAGTGCGCCCTATCCAACCGCGAGGCAGCTCAGTGAAAGTTTCTAAAACAGGGTTCGTGAAATAATTTCACGAAGAACACACGAGGGCCCTCTGTTTTTCACAATATACGACTTCAACTGTTTTCCTTTGTATTCATGTAATACTTATAATTCTGTGTCGTTTATTTTTGAAAATATAGATTTTTGAAATCGGTTGAATCATTTTGAATAAGCCTGGATATTCCATGAGGATTCAGTACCACAAATTCATTCAGTTAACCAATACTTATTCATGTACACAGAAAATGAAAAGTGAAAAGAAGTGAGTTTTAGAATTTATTTACAGTATACAAAAAAATTAATGAAAAATAATCTCGTTTTTTAATGAGACAGATGTGCTTGTTTTTTTCTGCGTAAGAAATTAAATATGGGTGAGTATTTGGAACTGCTGGACATAAAGCCAGTATTACGATTTTATAACTGCTCTACATAGAAAATGTGATGTATAAAACAAAGATAATGATAGATTGTGACTAATCTTTCTTTAAATTCATGCATCTAAATTAAATTTTCAGAGCCTCTACATTTAACCCTGCTTCCCCATTTGGGGTTCCCACCACAGTTTAAGGGTCTCGGTTCTATTTAAACCTTAACTATACTAACAAATAAATTGTTAAGAATTCTGATTCTATGATCGCTTCCATAATAATGTCATGCATAAATATCGCAGAAACAGCAAAATTATAAGTAAATAAAGGGACAATTGAGAATATTTTTAGATATAATTGTTTCCTTGCACCAATAATGATTTTTTTTCATATAATCTCTTAAAGTTAATAGATTAACTACATTGTAGATAATTTTTCCAAGCATAAGGACGAAAAAAGAAAAGAAAAGAAAAAAAAGCCATCAAAACATTACTATAAAGCCTTTTTTGAAGTTGCAAATTATAATTTTTTATAAAAATCGGTTTTTTCCCCTTGCATTTAAAGCAATTTGCATAAAAAGATACAAAATCAAACACTTTAGTCAAAATGAATTTAATTTTTTTAAAAAAATACATTTTTCTAATTGATATCTGTCGTTGATAGTATATCTGTAAGTATTGAAGTATTCCTTCGAATAGATAGAAATATAAAATGATAATAGTATTTGTTAATGTATTTTTAATACAAAATTTCGCAGTAGATTTTACAATAATCAGTTTTTATTTTTGTGTGTAATTCTTAAGACACTCCGAAAAAAACTTTTAAAATTGTTTTAAGCTTTGAGATATTTATTGTACTGAATTTACACCCTATAACATAAAAAGTGACCCACCAGTAAAAAGTCATCTGAATGGGACAAATTGCGCATATATATACCTTCGATAGAATATGCAAATGACTAAATTTTAACTGTCAATGACTGGCTAGTTGGAGCTCCAGAGCATTACAATGGAGAAGCCAAATGGTGTATAAAATAAATGACATTCCTAAGCTAAGGAATAACTTCAATACGAATTTGGATCTGTGGACTCTCATGGACTTTTCAATTGTCTCGTAAACGGGAGAACAATATGAGCAGATGTCATCTTTTGAGAGAAGACATGAAATTGAATTAAAGGAAGCAAGGTAGTCAAATCGCAGATTCACTCGACATTTGGTTCGGAGTGATGCTACCATTCAATTATGTTGTCAGGAATGGATGAATTATATCCGTACAAAGAATCAAGAAAGTAGCTGTTGACCAAGAGCATCGACAGAACACGAGAATAGAGCAATCGCCTGATGCATTTTTAACACCAATCTGATACGTAACCGGGACACCAATGAATGCAAAGACCATCGATAGGGGGTTCAGCGAACTAGAGCTAAGGTCATAGAGGCCGTTGTGCCGACTGCCTTTTGCCTTTTCACTCAGCCAGATGCGTTTGCAGTAGTGCCAGGCGCATTCAACTTGGAATCTCACAGGCTGGAATAGAATTGTTTTCAACGCTGAGTTCCGATTCATACTAAGCTCCAATGACTAACGAAGATGTCTGGGACAGCAGTGGGTTACTCACCTTATTGTCATCCACCACAAAGTCTGATAACCAGGAATTGTGGTATGGGGTGCCAATTCATTTAATTACCTCTCTCCTTTGGTTGCCACCCAAGACACCCTTACAGCATGATGGTACGTCGACGAGACATTAAGTCCCGTTGTATTGCCCTTCCTTTCAAGGACCCATGGATTTAAATTTCAAAAGGATGATGCTTGGTAGCCCATGCCACGCTATTCTGCAGCTTTACTTCGTGCTTCTCCAACATTTCCCTGGCCGGTGTGATCACCAGATCTCTCCCCAAAAGAGCATTTTCAGACTGGTTAGAAGGCGTGTCCAACTTTCCCTTGATCTCACCGATCCACTTCGCCAATTGGAACATGCATGGCAAGCCAGCCCGCTGGAAGACATCATCCAACTCTGCTAGTCAATGCCCAGCTATATAGCAGCTTGCCTCAGGGTAGCAGTAAGCCAATGCATTACTGATTACTTTTGCTTTTGCAGCTGTATTTCCTTAATAAAACATTCAATTCCTGTGATAGTGTTAGCATTTTATTTTTAGTACATGTTTATCACATCTACCGAATTTCGTCCTTTTCGGAGAATTCTTCCTTGATGCATTACTTTTTATAACATAGAGTGTAATTTAATATTTTAATTTAAATGTCTTATATGATAAATTGTGTGTGTTTATTAACGTAGCGCTTAGAAGAAACACCAGGGCTATTGTCGACGGACCTTGTAATTTGGAACCTCAATCAAGAAAATATCATATCAGTAAATACTCTCTCAAGTAGATCGAAAATATTTTGCGCTGCGTTTAGCTGACTAATTTAACTTTTATTAACGTTGCAAAAGAGCAACTTTATAATTTTGAATCACGATCAAATAATTGAAAAAACATCGAAGTTTTGTACTTCGCTTTCTGAATTCAATACCCTATATGAGGACTTTGAGAAACAATTTTACTTTAAATGTGGCAGTCCCAATGATTTCACACGATTGATATTTATTGGAATCAGGACCCAAACCCATTAAACGACTTGAACATAGCAGTTCTCAAAACTCGTAAGCATTTGGTTAATGAGGCCGACACTTTCAACTAATAGTATAATTTCTATGAAAGATTGTTTGAATAAACACAAGCCCTTTTGAAAGCCGTATTCTTAATAAGAAGATATTTAATTGATATTATATATGAAAGAATAACCAAAAATATGTGCCATTTTCACGAGTAGCGTTTGTATTATCAATACATCAAAATTTTCATCATACAGGGTTGCGGCCGAGGAGCCATGTGGTCATAGTCACGAGCTTATGAACCGAGGTTCTTTCCATCCAGTCGTACGCTCGAGTCCTGGTACCACTCTAGATCCGACCTATATTGGGTTTGAACGTTAAATCTGTAGGAGCTCTAAATCCTCTCACTAGGATAGTGTAAAAGTTCGGAGAGTGGAAAAATAGATCGGGTGTCAACCTCGTTTCCTGACCGTGGCTCAGAATTATGAGGTCAGTCACCAATAGATCTCGTGTTGCTTCTAAGTGCGTCGTAAATAAACCAATCAATCATTATACAGGAAATCCTCGACTTATCACTAAAATCCATTTCGTCTAATATCTTAAGTCCGATTTACATTTTTCAACACTATTTTTATTCAAACCGGTTATAAAAATTTGACATAAAATGCAAAAAATTCATCTATATTCGTAATGGGAAAATACATATGTTTAGGATTGTACATTCTATAAGCAAAAATGAAACCTAAAATTACGTAGTGTAAAAATTCTTTCATTTATTATTATTATTTTTTGGAGTCGTGATTGCGGACGATCTTGAATCGAGAAAGTGTATTTATTTTAAGAGACAGTATATGTAAAAGAGATTGATTTATATTTAATTAAAAATAACTAGATTAACATAAATATAATTAATAATTTATAAGTACGGAAATAGCAAGAGCAATAAAACGACAAAAATAACTCACAAAAGTTAGAACTCCTAGCCAGACCATTTTTCATGTACAAAAGAAGTTACAAGGACATAATAAAAGTCACTGTCATCTGTCATTGCCTTACTACGTAGAATGACTAACATTATAATACGTAATAAAAAATTGCTCGATCAAAAGCCGATTTTGATTAATAGCCAATTCATATAATGCAGCGTAACTTCCAGTGCTTTGATGTTAAATTAATCGGCTTAGTTCCGCTTAATTTGAATTTTTTACGCTCGTCCAACACAACGCAGCTGCTTAAAAAGAGGAAGAAAGAACTTTCAACTAGTTTTGACCCGGATTCAGGCTTTGGGAATTCAGGTGAATTTTTTTGTAAAACACCAAGATCTTCTTTGGTTTGAAACAAAAACACAGTTTCCTCTGGTAAGTAATCACTAAAAGCTTTATTCATCGTTAGACACAATAATAGTCACTTTTTTTCACCAATTCACTAATACGTGCATATCATCACATTCGACAAGCCCTTTTCCTTCTTAAGAAAAGGATATGAGATGTGAAAAATTTTCGTCACGTTTTCACTGTTAAGTTTAGTAAGAGTACGTAGTTATTCACGAAGTGTGATGCTTCCTGAATATATTATAGAGCTTGAAAATGAAAAAAAAAAGTATTCTTCTTTAAAGTTTTAAAAATGTTCATAAAGCTAAAAACAGTCTTTTCTTAAAGTTTTGTGATAATTTGCTTTCGAATGATAAATCAGTACGGAATTGTGCATTCGTATCAATAAATATACTCTATAACAAAAAAAAAAAAAAAAAAAAAAAAAAACGACGGACCAAGAAGGAGTTGCCAGATTGTAATGAAATTTCGTATGCAAAGATATTTGGACCGAACATGCAAATGGTTGAAATTTGGTGTCCAATGAATGAATAGCGAGAGCTACAGCACATCGGAGCGGCGCACTCAGCAGGTGTATATAAGAAGCAATTCTCAATCTGATCGTCAAATTTTCTGTTGCATTGTGATTTAGGATACCTTTCAACGACTGAAAAATGCCTCGCCGCACGATTCGAGCTCATTACGAGCAACTGTCAGAGTTAGAAAGAGGTCGTATCATTGGATTGAAAGAGACAGGTTGGGCAAATCGGAGAGCCGCTCGTCACATGGATCGAAGCAATGCGGCGATTAGAATATGCTGTCAAGAATGGGTGGACAATGGCAGATTTCAGCATCATGATGGTAGCGATCGATCTAGGGCCCCAGCAGATTGGGAGGACAGAGTGATTGCCAGATAAGCTGTTCACAGCGCGTGAATCATCGTTATCAACCATCAGAAGTGCGACTCGCACACGAGTGCCCACCATGACTATTAACAGACGGCTGCTAGAGCGAAATCTACTCTTGTACCGACCGTTACACCACCTACTGCCACTCACGCCTACACACTGTCTAGCCAGATTACAGTGGTCAGGTTGGAATGATGCTGACTGAGGACGTATAGTGTTTAGCGACGAGTCCCGCTTCCAACTGTGTCCTGACGATCATCGAAGACGTGTCTAGAGACGCCCAGGGCAGAGTGCCGATCCTGCTTTCACTATTGCACGCCCCACAGGCACTCAACCAGGAGTTAAGGTCTGGGGTGCCATTGCTCTCGATATCCGGCCCCCTTTGGTCGTCATTAGAGACACACTTACAGCACGTCGACAATAGTCTGAGATCTGTTTTGCTACCGTTCCTTTTGCAATATCCTGGCCTTATTTTTCAGCAAGATAATGCCAGACCACATACGGCACGTGTTGCTATGAACTGTCTTACAGCTAGTCAAACACTTCCTTTACCAGCCAGATCTCTCTCCAATCTAGCATGTCTGGGATATGACGGGAAGGCGACTGCATCTACCAAGGAATGTTGATGTCGTTGCCCGGCAATTGGAGCAAATTTGGCAAGAAATACCGCAGGAGACCCTCAGGGAGCTCTATCACTCTATGCCACGTCGTGTGGTAGCTTGCATCCTGACTAGAGGTGGGTCAATATCTTATTGAGCTCTTTACTTTGTAACTATGTAACTCTGAAATAAATCATTCAATTTTTCTGAAATCGTAATCATTTTCTATTCTGTATATAATTTTCCTATACACCAATGTTTGTCTCCATCGGACAACTCCTTGGTGCGTCATACTTTTTTTTTTCTTTTTGTTATAGAATGTATTTGTGGTAAGACTATTTCTATATGGAAACAAATATAAAATAATCTGTTGCATCTTGATGGTTTCAAATCTCAATTTTGTGAAAGTAGTCGTGTTATTTGCTTCTGCAAATAAAATTCATTTCAAATTAAAAATCATTACGAAGTATATTATTGAAGTTTGATGAGTAAGTTGCCAGTAACCCCCCCCCCTCTCCAAATGATCTTGAGGTAGAAATCTTGAAATAGTCATTCAATTTTATTATTCAAAATATTCTGTGATAAATATGTTATCAATTCAGATGATCTCTTTTACTATTCGTATCAGCCCGAATATAACGCGATACTAGTTGACTATTCATTTTCCGTTTAAATGTTGACTAAGTATATATATTTATCAGCTTAAACTTACAATTTTTTCTAACTGTCCTTATTAAAAAATTTGGTGTCACATTACATTCGGGCTAATGCGGTAATATCAGTTCTCATGACTATTTATTCCAAACAACTATCAAAGGAATTTATCTCTTTTGATTGCTAAGCACCAGATTATAATAATAATGTTGCACCATTCAGTCACAAAAATATTTCTTTTAGAGACTTTTGAAAAAAGTTTCATAGAAGAATTTTACAAGAGCATTAAAAAAAAGTTTCTTAAACTGAACCTGAATCTCTCAGCTTGTGGTTTATCTGCACTTCTGGTGTATTTAATAGAGTTCTTAAAAATATGAAATATATCAGAAGTCGGAATACACTAAGCTGAGAATTATATCAGCAAAACTGCAAAACAAAATAGCGAACCAACTTTAGCTTAAACTAAATTTACCTCGAAGCCTTTTCATGGTTTGCAGTATAAAGATTTACATTGATCCTGAAACCGGAATTGCGTTTCAATAATATTACTCAAATTCCATTTAACTCTTATTATAGTAGTATAGTAATAATATTTTAACAGAAAACGCTTTACCATATATGATATTCAACACGTACCATATTGAATATATTTACTCGTGAGCCTTCTAGTTATTTTGCATGAACTGTTCGGAAAGTTAATAAACATTCAATTACCACATTATCTCCACATAAATAAAACCTAAATTGAAAATAAACCCAGGCATGCATTTTCAGAATGCCCGTTCTATAACCACCTTCGGAGGGGGGGGGGGGGAAATCCAGTTGAGATCTCAACCAGTCGGAGGCGTTTAAAATAGTCCTTTATCGCAAGATTACAACATAATAAGTAATTACAAAGTAACGTGTCATTAAGTGGTAAAATAATATAGATAATTCCCATCCTTAGACCAAAAAAATCAGTCCATCCTCAGTGGCATACGCAATTTAATAAAATTTCAAGTAAAACTCTGTAAGCGAATCAGAAATTTTTTTTCTTTTGTGATGAAAGCAAAACGATATGCATCTAATCCCATGTCCAAAATTAAAGTCCGAAGAACATATTTTGTGATTTTATACAGACCGCTGAATTGAAAAGAACTCGCACAACGTATGCAAATAAACATGCAAAACATGTCTTTGAAGAGAAATTAGCGACGCCAAATGTATGTAAATCAAGTAGCCTATCTAAACCTGGCGTGAAGAGAGCCGGGCATTAATCCTCATCAATGACCTCAAGGAGCTGCCTGTCATGCAAAAATTACATTTTCAGTATCACTCACAAATGTTCCCAGACTCAACGAGCCAAAGATCAGTGGAAGGGCTTGAAACTGCACAATCCCAAGCCCAAGTCGCAAAAGATTTGCAAATTCACCCTCAGAGTGGTGTCATGACTGTGGTAGTAATTCAGTGAAACCTCCGCTATGTCAAAAGGAGCAAGTAAAGGGCGGTCAAGGGTGTACACTGCTAGGTACGACCATTCTTAGACTTCACTAACTAGATGACACAGGACGGCACTACCAGGCAAATGTCTTAACTGCGCTCCACAGCCTTTGACAGAGACGTATCGAGGCAGATCATTAATCAGATATTCGCGGCAGTTAGCCTGCATGCCAGAAGACCTGTGTTTTGTCTACCTCTAACTTCTGCTCATTAGAGTACTCATTTGAACATCTGCAGACAGTTATAGCAGACATCAATCCATCTGAAGTGAACTGGGAGCGCAGTATCACCTTGAAATTCGTAGAAAACGGGATTCTTTTGGAGGCGATGGCTTACTAGCGTGAGGTGGCTTTATGATCAATGATTTCTCATCTTTATACGTGTATATATATATATATATATATATATATATACATGTGTGTGTGTGTGTGTGCGTGCGTGTGTGGTGGATGGGTGGGTGTACAGAGAGAAAGAGAGAAACGCTTAACATGAAAAATTGTTTAGCATGAAACAATTCAAGGACCCTGACTAAATACTACGTAAATTCATAATTTTTTTTCTTTTAACAAGAAACAAAAATTCTTAATGCGAAACAATTTCACAACTCGGACACAGCTTTTGGCTTAATTTTTTGCTAGGTTACCACTTGTCATTCTGCAGGTAGAGGCATTGTCCAAACGTTTCAATCTACTGGTCAGTTAGTTTTCAATTTCGGTGATAGTATCTGAAGTGAATTGTGTATTAAATCTGTGAATTTTATGTCAAAACCTGAGAATATCGAGTTTATGCGTTTTCCATATTTTGTATGCGCACAATGCCATCGAAATCAGGGGAAAAAACGCTATTTCGCTTAGAATGAAGTAAGCAATGCTTAAAGGAGGTTATGTGAAATGGAGATCGAAAACGAAAATCTGTTAAGATTTTGGCATCGCTAGCTCTACATTGTTTATGATAATTAAAAATAGAGACCAAATTGTAGCAACAATGTTGAATGATCAAAATGTTTGGGTCCAGTATGTTCGAGCAGAGAGAAAACATATAAGAACGGCTAAGCACATGAATTTTGCTTTGCTTGTTTGGTTCAAACAAGCTTGGTCTCAGAATTCTCCTATATTAGGATCTTTATTGCTGAAAATAGCTCATAAATTTACAAAACAAATGGATAGTGAATTTTCTTTTTTTTTTTTCACATGCATCGCTTAACACGAAACAATATTTCTATCTCTTAGTTTAGTATTAAACGTTTTTTTACTGTACATATTGTGACAATGAAGCATTTGGACTTTTAATTCGAATAAATGTTAAATTTAAGTACTTTTTAAAATTTAAGAAAAAATAATTGTAAATTTCGTAAAAGACTCGAGAGTTAAAGTAAATTACCCTTGATTTGATTAGCTGAATTCAAGACAAGAGATACGAGTATACAGTACTCCCCATCGACTTATCCATTTCCTTCAGGGAAAGCAGGGAGAAAAAGCTAGATAGTAAAGGATTTTAAAAAGAATTATTCAATAAAGCGGAAATTATTTTATTACTGATAACACTTTTTAAGTTTTAAAACCAAGTTATTTTGAAAATATAAACGGAGTTCTTCCAAACGATATTGAAAAAAAAAAAAAAAATCAGTAATTCCAACCAAATAGCATTTTAATGCATAAGAATCGGAAACTTAAAAATTTTAAAGCAGACATTATAACTCCACCCCAAAAAAGCTTTTCCACATTGACTTTCTCCAGTTCGTATAGAAATGCTCTTATTTTAATTTAAAGTAAAATTTCTCTCAGTACTCCATAAAACATAGAATAATTTATGCAAACATATACCTTTTGTTCCCTCTACCCAAAGGTAGTCGACAAGTAAATGTATCCCAAGTACTATATCAAAGTCTACCATCTCGTCGGAAAGAATGATTCCCAGAGATTTTTTCTTACTACTGCATTCATGTTTTCACAAAAAGCAAGGAAGGGTTGAGAAATAAAAGATTTTTCGACCTACCCTTTTAGGAAGAATGTGTTTGTGCAATGTTCCCCTTCAAAGAGGGGTGTTAATGTTCATCGGAGAACGGAGATATTCTTTTGCATCATGTCCTCGGGTACCTATTTCCCACACTTCATGAAGTCTGTTCTATTTTGTTCTTTTTCTCTTAGTCCAGTATATGAACATCGGCATGCTTGCAAGGATCTAGTTAAGGACTATGAAAAGGACTATGAAAAATGTTACGGGATTTTTCATTTTCTGTTTCTCACTTCAATTAGAAATCGATTTCATTCAGTTTTTCTTTTGAGATTTCACAGTTTAATTCTCCTGAATTCATGATTGATTATTGAAGACCTATAAGATGTTTGAATGCTTATGTATCTAGCTTTTTCAATTTTACAGTAACTTTAGTTTTGTTTCATCTTGTCTTTCTCGTGAAGCTTTTTAATCATCTCACTATTTTATACGTGTTCTGATTCATATTAAATAGTACCATTTCAATAAGCTCAAAGGCATTTTTAGACAAGCTCTTGTCAGAAAAATTTAAATCATTTCTGCTATGAAACTTTTATATATAATGTTATACTTGTTATCTTGATGAATACTTGATATATTTTTATATTTTAATGTAACTTAAATTTCCATCAATCATTTTAAAATTTATTTCAACATTTTCATTTTCAGAAAATTTTGTTTCTTTCTTATTAACTTTTATTTTATTTATTTTTATTTATATTTATTTATTTATTTATTTTTGCTTAGTTACTTAAGCTCTCGTGCTACTGCATCATTTAATAAATTTTATGGATGAATCGAAAGTTTGAAGAACCCCCTCAAAAAAATCGCCTTATGTACGATTACCATGGAAGACCATTAAAATGAAAAAAAAAAAAAAAAAAACTCGCAATGTCAAACAGACATAAAAATATTGAAATATTTACTGACTAAAAATCGAATATATATATATATGTGTGTGTGCGTGCGTGTGTGTGTGTGTGTTAAAAATTTTAAGCCATACGAAATAGTAATAAAATTAAATACAAAATTGAAAATTATTAACTGCAGTTTTTTAATAGCTCACATAAAAAACGGTATTGAAGAATCTTTTGCAACAAAATTTTATTTTAATTCCTTTTATAAAAAGCATGTTTGCTTATAAGTGCTATTTCTATCGTGTTTTATTATTTTCTATTTATGTAAATAAAAAAAAAAGACTCCGTTATAAAACACGTAACATATTCTCTTTTTTTTAGATTTATATATAAAACTGATTAGTTTCGTTGGTTTTACTTTTTATAAATATCAGATTATTCACATACTTATTTATTACATACTAAAAATAATATATCCTAGAATAATTCTAACGATGTATGTACTTGAAAACATCCTAGAAAACATAAAAATTGTCTAATAAAAGGAGATGGCAGAAGATTTTAAATGAAGCTCAAGCGAAATACTCAATCAAAAAAAAAAAAATTTTTTTTTACATTTATGTAATCTATATAAAACTTCTTGCTCTTTTCCTTCCGTTTCTTTATTGTTTATTGATTATAAATTGGATTTATATCTTAATGCTTTTTATTAATCTCAATAAGAAATTTGATTTTCAGGTTCATTACGTTAAATATGCTACGAGTCTCAGCAATTCGATTTTATTTTGGAATTTTACAGCAAACACAAAAGTTAACAGCTTTTTTGAAACAAAATGTTCTGCTAACCTAATAAATTGTATATAAGTATAATTATCATGAAACGAAAAGTGTTTCTAAAATTGTACAAAAGACAATGGAGAGAAAGCAAACGGTTCAAATGGAACTAAGTTGCTAAATGTTACACGCGTTCCAGATATTCTGCTGACTTTTTAATTTTTTTATCGCATATAGTTTCAGCGAAATATATTTAAAAGACGGTCAAGGAATTGGGGAACATACCTCACCCGAAATGAGGTCGTATTCTTAAGTAATAAAGAAAACATTGTCCTGATCATTAAAATATTTCTCATTTTCTCTACTAAATGTTTTTATAATATTTGTAAAGAATTATAACGTTATAAATGAATTACCCACTTTTTATTTATTATATAAATAACAAACTGTTTCTGTGAGAACACTTTAATTTTTTTACATTCTGTAGCAATTGAATTTTGAAATAAAAGGATGCTTTGAATATGGGTACATTCTTCGGTGAAAAGTTTTTCCTACACACGATTTCTTTGTGACATTAATTGTTATAATTTTCTTGTGATAGTTTTTATGAAAATGGTGTACACTCTAATTAGAGAATTCTGCCTTCTTTTGCCCATCCCATTTTTTTCTTCGTTTTAATGCTTCGACTATTTAAAAAAAAACAAGTACTAACAGATTTATTAAAATTTGTTTTAAAAATATTTATTCATTTTACACAGAATCCCAAAATGCGCGTTTCTTTATACAAGAATTTTTTACTTTAATTCTTACTCGTTATAAATATAGGCTTGTTCATCGTTATAAAAAAAACTTACGTGATGATATGTCAATAAGTATGTTATTAGAAGGATAGCAGAAAACAAAGAACTGTTCTTTCAAAAGCTATTGTAGAGTTTGAAAAGATATTTCCGCGTTCTTTTATAATCTTTCTCAGACAAATTTTTTAAGCATGAACTTAAAAAAAAGATTTCAAAAAAATAATTATTTTAGTTGATGTTGTGTTCCAATATATAACTAACGTTAATGCTATGTTATGTTATATAACTAATGCTATAAAAATGTGCTACATAGTATTACTAACTTAATGATATGTTACAATATATATATATATATATATATATATATATATATATATATATATATAAAAGGTCAATCAATCAGTAAATATTGTTTGGGGGTTGTAAAACATTGTAATATGGCGCAATATTGGCAGGTGTTTTGAACATTACATGAAGGTAAAAGTGATAACTATTTTTAGTTAAAAAGAATTTTTAGAGGTATACAAATAAGTATAAATTTGTTTCAATGTTTACATTTGCTTATTATGGCTCAAATACATTTGTTTCTTTACTTCCTTTTTTTATTGTTAGATTCCTCTTCAATTTTGGTATTCTAGGTCTATACCATTAATGATAATATAATTACTGAAGTTGTGATGGTTGGATCCGTGAAACTAGTTTAAATACTCTTTCTCAATCCAAAGTCTAGAATAGTATTTAAATAAAATTACCTCCATTTTTTTTTTTTTTTAAATTTTTCTTATATAATATTTTTCTCTTGAGATTTGATTTTAATTTGATTGTAATTTTTAATTAATGGTTTTATTTTTGTTCTGAGTTAAAATTGTCACGCCTAATATGTATTCTTGAATTTCTTTAGATTATTTTTAAATAAATTAATGACTATTTTTACAAAACAATATATTGCATATTTTAAATTATAATAATAATTTTACTCTAATTTTGATTTTTAATAGTTATACTTTGTAATTCAGTGTGATTTCATGTAATTTAAAATTATGCCAAAATAACATTAATAATTATATATATATATATATATATATATATACTCACACACACATATATATACAGAAAATCGTAAAGTCTTATTTATTTATTACTAAAACTTAATTTTTATTTATTGTTTTTAAAAATTTTCTACATAGTCAACAATCAAAGTTATACATTTCTTCTAGCATTTCTTGACCTTTGGGAAGCCCATAATGTAGGATTCAACAGTTTGAGCTCTGATCTTCTCTTTATGGTGGGTGACTTTAAAATACTGCTCCTAAAACCAAACATATCAATATTCATAGCTGTATTTTACAACATTATATACATAAGGATAAATTAATATGCAAGATAAATTTTATCTAGATATATCGGTAAAACCCTGCGATACCCCCCTCTTGTATATATATATATATATATATATATGTATATATATATATATATATATATATATATATATAT
>BMAW01033922.1:438449-487475 GCA_019974015.1 Nephila pilipes | reverse complement strand
TAATATCTCAGTGCTTTTTTATAGCTGAATACTTTTCTACAAAAGTTCGAATTCTTTAGAATGTTCATTAATAATAACTTGATTACTTTTTCAAGAGACAGTTTCATCTATATTATCATTTTATTTCAAATTTTGATAATCGTTGCTACGCTGAGAGACTTTGAAATTAATGCTGAGTTGTGAGAAATGAATGAATAGTAAATATATTTATTTTAGTAACAAGATTTATTTAATTACTTTTTGAGAGCCTTTTCGGCGTTTTGAAAAGAAAAGAAGAGAAATATTTTATGATGATTGCACAAAGTTTTTTCATGAGAACTTTTTTCTTGAGAATAATCTATTCTAAATTCCATTCAGTACATTTGGGAGGATCTAATGAGATTACCTTGATGTTTTTGCTCCTTTTCTTCAAACCTTTGGGAATCGAATATCTTTGCAAAAACTAGGGAAGGTTTTTATTGCTAGTTGGGCTTGTAATATTTGCATTAACAGAATGAAATATAGGGATTAGTGCTGTACTGCTTCCCTGAGCAATCACATATTATTCACTAAATAGGTTTTCCCTATTCCAAACTGACACAATTTGTTTGAAATTAGTATTTACAAGCTGATTTCGGGAGAAAAAAAAATTACAATATGTTTTTGAATTATTTTATGCTATATCAAATGTTACGTATCTTTTTTAGCTTTTAAGAAAATGCAGAAATATTAAATTATTTTTCTCAAAAGAGAAAATTTTAATAAAAGATGGAAAGTTTTTTTTACATAAAAATACAGTATTTCGGTTCTTTTACTTTTTTTTACTGTTTCCAAAATTAAAACTTTAAGTTAGTTTTTTTATGTACGTAATTTATGTGCTAAAGAAAACCCAAAGTTGCCATTTTTGACCTCGTTTCCGCCATCGATGACAGTTCAAGTTTCTCTTATAACCTGCAAGCGTGTTTTCCGAAGTCAAGGCCATTATTAGTTTTTACCTTCTAAAATTGTTGGATTTCATTGTTTATTTATTTATTTTTTTACATATTTGGCTTCATGTTTTAGATGAATAATGAAGCATTGGAAGAAAAGTTAAAATAAACATTTATGATTCATATCATCATTCATTCATTGAAACAAAGTTTCTGTAAAATGTAAAGTATGTAAAGACAAAATCATTTTGAAAACATATATGCAAAATAAATAACAAATGGTGTATGAGTAAGTAACCTGCAAAAAAAATTTTTTTTTTTGTAAACTTAATTTATTTTCCTAATACAAAGAGCTCAAATTCCAGCTAGAAAAGTAGATGAAATAAAAATCAGAAAACTTCTTCATTATGCAAGTTATTTTGATACTGAAAATTTTCCGATTAAAAAATTATGCCAGCAAAGGTAAAAGAAAAAGGTAAAAAAAAAGTATTTTCTTTTAATTTTATAATTTTCCTTTTTCGGTGAAATTGTTTAATGAATTATCTTTCACTATTCAATTTGCGATATATTTTTCTATTTTTGGTTCGGTTCAGGTATTTATTTAATATATTTTAATTTCATTTATTCAATCTTAATTTTTTTAATTTTATTTATTATTATTTTGCTATTTATAATTTTTTTATTATTATTATTTTGTTATTTACAATTTTATTTATCAGCATTTTTTATTTTCAATTTTTTGAATTTTACTATTCAAATGACGTTC
This sequence comes from Nephila pilipes, assembly GCA_019974015.1. NCBI lineage: Eukaryota > Metazoa > Arthropoda > Arachnida > Araneae > Nephilidae > Nephila > Nephila pilipes. Next base: position 485,801 of record BMAW01033922.1, on the reverse strand, counting down.
CTAAAATTTTTTTCTTTTTAGGTTTAGATTTGAAATAGTTTGAAAGATGACATTTCTATATTCCATTTCTCTGCATTTTTAAATTTCCTTATTAACTGCTTAAGTTTTTTTGGATTTCTTTTTAAATTTTTGATTTTGTGAGTTTTTAATGTTATTTTAGTTTCAATATTCTTAGTGGTTGTGCTGGCCTCTGATTTTCAATTGGTTATTTCTAGAAAGTAGAATGGCAATTCTACTTTCTAGAAATAAACATTTTAATTTTTTTTTCTTTGACTTATTTTTCATGCCTTTTCAAGTATTTTCATTACTTGAATGAAAATATTAATGAGTATTTAAAGTGAGTAAATATCTTTTATAAATTTCATTTGTTTATGTTATGTAAATTTATAAATTTGTATGCAATTTTTTATATTATTGCATGCAATATTAAAATACTTGGAGTTTTATACTTGGAAAATCTTAATTTTTCTATTAAGTTTTTTAATTTTAGTTTTTGATATTTTAGATTTTGGTTTTTAAAGATTTTTTCACTTTTGTGTTTTTCTTTTTAATTTTATTTTTGGTTTTAAATTTTTAGAATTTTTGTTGTTATAACCATTTTTAATAATATATTTTGCTGATAGGGATAGATAGGCTTATAGTTTTAGAATAACCGAGTTAAACAGTCTAAAACAACATTAAAAGTATTATTCTCCATTTTTGTATTATCAAAAAAATTTGAGGTCTTTTAAATTTTTCAAATTTCTTGATATTTCGTTTATTTTTCTATATTTCTTATATATATATCGAATGCAGCACTTCTTGCTTCTGTAACCAATACTTATAGCCATAGTCTTATTTCGCATTAGAGTTATATTTTTGTTTCTCCCGAAAGTGATGAGTGTAACAATAGAGCAACGGATTAGTGTGAAAGTTTACATGAAACTTAGAAAAATTGCAATTTGAAACTTAAAATTCATTGAATGAAGTGTAAGACAACGAATATTTATCGCGTGCTCGTGTTTTCGAGTGGATTAAGCACTTTTAAGATGGCCAAGAAGACGTTGAAGATTATTTACTCCCGGATTGCCCTTCTACGTCAAATGGAAGACAATATCGAGAAAATCAATAATTTGGTTCTATATAACCTTTGGTAAAGTATTCGTGCGATTGCTGAGACGGTAGGGATTGACAAAGAACCCATACGTCAAATTTTGCATAACTATTTTAACAAGTAAAAAATGTGTGCAAAATGGTGCCTAAAATTCTGACGTTTAAACAACAAGATGCTAGCAAAAATGTTTGTACAGATACTTTGAATGCCATTGAAAATGACCCAAACTTTTTGCAAAGGATAATAACGTGTGACGAATCGTGGTTTTTTACTTATGATCCTAAAACGTAGCCCCATTCAATGCACTGGAAGAGCCAATCTTAGCCAATAAAGCTCGAATTAGCATATCAAAATTCAAAACAATGATAATAGGGTGTTTTTGATATTTTCATGGGACTGTGTACCTTCACTGGGTTCCTGAAGGTCAAACTGTTAATCAACATTACTACCTTTACGTTCTTGCTGAACTCCGTGAAAGAATAAGTTAAAAATGACCCGAATTGTGGAAGGACAAGACATTCCTCATTGCCTATCAAGATGTTTCTAGCCAAGTACAGCATCTCACTATTAGACCATCCGCCTTATTCGGCAGATCTTGCGCCGTACGACTTGTTTCCTTTGGGGAAATCTAGGAAAGAGAAAACGGGACGCGTCCTGAAGTAGCTGACAGAAGACTTACAGCTCTGTTTCGAAAAATGGAAGATTCTTATGGCGTATTGTAGGGATAGAGAAGGGGGTGTATATTGAAGGTGATAATAAGTAAATATCTATGAACAAAATATTTTACTGCGTCAGTCTCGTTATTTAATAGCCACATCTTGTATAAACCAAAACTAATGCACATTTCTCCTTTACCTTTTCCGGGATAAGTTGCGTTAATTTTTCTGGTTTTTTGCTTTTTTATTTTTTTATTTCGTAAATATAGGTTAATTTTTCTTCAAAAATCATGTTAACAATTTACTCATAGGTCCAACTCCGAATATACCATTAAAAACTTTCAAACTTGAAAAAATTCTGTGCATTGGAATATCCAATCTACTGAAAGCTTTTTAAATATTATTTTTGAAGAAAAACAAATTTTTTTAAATCCATTTAAAAGCCCTTATCGCTTACAATTACCGCTTATTTTTTAATTCAATTTTAAACGCAAATTTAAAACTACTGAAATATGTGAACACCTCATTCAAAATCAACGAAGATTAATATAGCATTCTTTGTGTAAAAGGACCACACATGATAAACGATGTTCTAAAAGTCATTACAAAGAATTCTTTGGCAATTTTGTTATCGCAAACACATTGTTGTGGGGGATGCCGACTGTATACTAAGTCCCACTCAACCCGGATTCAAACATGGAAATTCGAAAGAGAGAAACATCCCTTAATAATGTTAAATTAACGGGCGAAACATCCTTTAATAGAAGCACTCAAGCATGAAGAGTCTGTTGCCTCAGGGAACAGGGGTTTCTTTCCACGCGCGATTAATTCTTTACTCCCGTATTAGTAATTACGAATATACTAAAACCCTCATTCACTTCCACAGATTACCACAAAAACAAGCTAATAATAATCACTTAAGGTACTTATTTTGGAAAGTGTAACAAGTAAGAACAAGGACCATACGCCGGTTCGCTACACGGTAATCCAGATTAAGGCCCGAACAAATACGGGTGCAGTTCGATTGTGTTACATAGCATATAGTAAATATTTTATTCTGAATGTCTTAGTAATCGTTTGTTTTCCGCTTTCGTTTGGTCAATAGTACACCCGTGAAAGGAATTGTTTTCTTCCGTTTCAATTGATAAATGATAATTTACGTACTATTTTTATATATTCATTTCTATTTATGCATAATATTATTTTCAAATACAAAATTCTATTTACAAAGGGAGAGAGAGGTGGAACATGAATATATGCATTTTCTGACTGATTTTTATTTGAATTACAAACTTTTTAAGCTGGAAAATAATCCAAATTGAGATCATTCTCCGCTGATTTCACTGAAAGAAGATTTTTTACACATACATATATACATACATACATTATGTATGTATACACACACATGAATATATATATATATATATATATATATATATATATATATATATATATATATATTAAAGATAATGATATTTCATAATTTCTGTAGAACTGACCCGCAATTATACGGTATCCGATCATGAAATCAAATTGGCCTGGATAATGCGTAATTCAATCTATCATCGTTGTGTACTAGTTATTGAAGTTAAGGAAGAAAATTATGATAGTTCCTTTCTTATTAATAACTCTAATTTGTACTAAAATCTTTGATTGATTTGATTCAGAGTTCAAAAGAATTATTAATATCATTGTATAAAACTCTCCATTAAGCTACATTAAAACTAAAAAAAATTACAATATCAATCAATTAAGGAAGTTAGATTTAATATTTTCCCTTGTTCCTTTCTACCTTCAGATTTTAGAATTACGGTCCATGTGCCCTTACTGGTACATGAACAATTCAAAGGGAAGAACAAATAACTCTCAAGAGAAAACGATAAGTTTACTTCTTCACTACTAGCTCCCATCACAAATAAATGATAGATACTAAAAAATTAACATGACAATATCTTATATAGCAACTTCTTAGTCTAAAACAATAAATGAGACAAATGTGATAAACTATTACATTTATTACTGAGTTAAAGAAACCCTTTCGATTATCAGATTGTAATCTAACAAAAAATATAGAAAATTTGTTAATCAGATATGTCATCATAATCACTACTGTAGTTAAATGTTCTACGTGAAATTATTAATGAGAGAGCATAGATTTATACTTTAGTTCGTGGTTTAAAGAAATTATCTTTTTATTTCTTCTTTTGACCTGTGAATCAAATCCCCCACAATTCCAATCCGTGATAGGTTCTCAGAAAAAGAGAATTGAAGGAATAGGCTCCCCCATTTCTGCTTAATCTCATTCAACAGCTTAAGATTTAAACAAATAATAGTTTTATAAAGATAGAATACAGCGTTACGTTAAATTGAAACAATTTTTATACTTATTCAAATCCACAAAACAATCATCAGGTGACAATTTTCACCGGTACTGTTGTGAAGAATTTAGACTTTTTATTCAACAGCAATTAATTCAAATTTGTGACAAAAGTAAACGACATGGATTACTTCGAGGCAACAAGTTCCATAAGCTGTTCTAAAATTTGTGTTAATTCCCTTTTTTTTTTAAATAAAAATTCTGTTTATTAAGAGAATTTAACGATGGAAAAGCCGAATCCTCTTCCTCTAAAGCAATATCCTTATTTCTGACTCAATGATATCTTCATCTATGAGGTCTCAATTTAGTTAATGTAATTTAAAAAGAACACCAGATGCTAGAAAGAAAAATTAAATTCAAATCTGACTAAAAATATCGCACCAACGGAAACGCCTTTTAGCGTCAAATCGTATAAATTTTTATAATTTGACAGCTGCTAATAAATATCTTTCTCTTATAATTGTTCCTTATTGTAATATTATTCTTTATTAAAGTCTGTTTTTATAAGTAATACAACAACGAATGAATGTGCATAAAGAGTGATATAATTCAATGTTAGAATACCGTTGTGTATATATATATATATATATATATATATATATATATATATATATATATATATATATATATATATATATATATATATACTCTATATATATATATATATGTATATATATAAAAGCATTCTTCCATATAATATTGAAAAGGTGAAAAATGAAAATTGAGGGGTCGGCTTAATTGCCCAATCAATTCTATTTAAGCTCTCCTTCCATGATTCAAGACATATCACAGAAAATTGGATTGTTAATTGCAATGCATTAGGCATAGCTCAATGAGAATCTTTAAACGAGTAGTAAGCCCATTGCTCGATGTCATTGAAAAATACATGAATTGTTTATGGTTGTTAATAAGCCGCTATTAACGGTGATGAGAAATACATTCACTAATGTGTTTCGCCACACAGGTGGATATTCATTCTCACTCAGGTGACTTCCTGGCAGCCATTAACCTGTGGGGCAAGTAACCAGGTGCTGCGCCTTAATGCTGTAATTAGAGAATCTCCCTAATAGTCGGGTTCTTATAACTGGATAAATATATTTGCTTTTCAACATTACGCTACACTGATTTTTATTCCCTTTTTAAAATAAAGTAAACGGTGTTTAAGATCAGGCCTACCAAAGTGAAAAATAAAACGATATAAAGGTAACTAACAAATTCATCCCTTATTTTTGGGTAACTATTCAGTGATTATTAATGATAGTTGATGTTCAGTTTAAAATTCCCTTGCTTTTATTCAAAATCCGATGCAGTATAACAATCTTTGTCCTTTATAAAGCCGTTCTATCTAAGGAAAGATTTAATTCAAATGTATTATACTTTGATCTTTAAATAAATTCGAAGTTGGGAAAAGGTTTCTTCGTTTGTTAGATTTTTAAGTTTATTTCTTTTTCTGATTGTAACCAAGTTCAGGAAAATATGTTCGGTTTTACATCCTTCATTTAGTTTTTCTTAAATCTTATATCTTTTCAGAATGATACCCGACTTTTACTAATATTCCATGAAGTAGTGGAAGTTGACGCAAAACAAAATCAAATGGAAATTAGAAAAGAGAGAACGAATTCAAAATTTTTATTTAAAAATTTCTTGAATTAGCTCCTTTCGCAAATACATTCTTGTTAAGTGGTTGCTTGGATGAAACTGAGGTAAACAGTTTAAGTTTAGCTCAGCTTTATTGAAAAAATAAGTTTTCAAAGTGTTATTCCCGAATTTACAAATTGAATTCGGGAATTAAACTTTGATTATTAATTTTTGAATTTCGTGAGTACCCACAATAGCAAATCAATATTTTTTTTAAAAAAGCACACTAGAGTAACTCTAGAAAAATGCGACAAGTGTAACCTCGGGACAAAATTGCATTTCAATGACAGGCTTCGAAACACCATCACATCAGTTACCAAAAGCAATCGCAAAAACTTTAATGATTCCTTACAATGGGACAATAAATAAATTTATGAAAATAACTTTCTAATAACAAAAGATATCTTTTTATCTTATGTGAGCCTCTGAATTAATAGTGATGCGATTGACACTAGAATGGCAGTGCTATATATGCATACATATTTATATATATATATATATATATATATATATATATATATATATATATGTGTGTGTGTGTGTGTGTGAATCTAACTTTGTTATCACTTAATTTACTACATGACATATAACACCTTTCTAACAATTAGAATAATCCAATTGGTCTCATTACAGTGATCTAAGCATTTGATAAGATCAACACATTTGATTTATTCACACCATTATATTAATATTTTCAAGGAGATCTATCACTCATCCTTTTATCGAAGGCATATAATCGAGTCACATATAGAATGTATGAATGTAACATGCATAACATTATAAATAAACATTTTCCAATTGTGTGTGATTTCCTTGCAATAATAATGATAGTAACAAGTGTCTGAATTGTACTGCCCAACAGTGAAGAAGAATTTTTCTCCTTTTTTTTATAGTTATGTATGCGTTGTTCATCTGAGTAAATTTGCAACCGTAAAATTTCTTTTGTATTTACATTAAAATTTCAATGACTTGAATGAAAATAAAGCTTTCGCCAATGTAAATATTTCTGATTTGGACAGGAGAACAGATACACAATTGAAGTTCAATTTTAATATGCATAGTTAAAAAGACGTTAAATAATTACACATAAAGTATTAAGTAAAATTTCTTATATATATGTGAACATTTTGTAATTTTGCGTAATAATGGAAAAACCTAATTACATAAATGAATAAGCACTAAAAGACAACTCAAGGAAAAGAACTACTGATTTGAATGAATTAGAATAATAATTCTGATTCATTCAAATCCCTCCGTAGAAACTATTAAAATGAAAAGTCTGAGAAACAATCAGGTTGTAATATTGATATATGAGGTTGATTCAGTTAATTCAAAGATAAAAATCTGAATAATATCAAAGCTTCTGTTTTAATGTTCTATGTTAGAGTGGAGCTTCTTATAAGTTAATCTAAAGATAAGAAACTCATAAAGTACTGATAAATATCAAACAAAGTTGCTTATTTAATGTTTTGCATTTGTGGAGAGGTTATTTGCGTAACAATTTGAATTTTGCTTGTTCACCGTCAATTGAACTGCGCACTAGAGCGCAGAGGCGAAATTTAAATTTGAAAATGTCGTTATATTTGACAATTTATCAGTTCCGATTCAAGGATCCCATTCATCAAGTTCACTTTTTTTCACAAGCCTTGTTACGGCTCTGTTCACAATGTTCTTCCGTTTGAATATGCGAAAAACCAAGAGATTCAAATTTCAGTTGATACGATAAAAATTTTATTTTAAAAACAAAATGGAAAACGAATTGCCTGAATTGCATTTGCAGTAACCTGTTCCCATTATTCAAGAACAAGTATGGTTTTTCCATAAATTGACAAATCGCTGTAATTGGGTAAAAAAAATAATTCCCCTGATGGAAAATAGTAATACTTTCTCTAAAAATCATTATTAAAATTGTGGTAATAATAATAATAATAATTGATTAAATAAATTTATTTTCTTAAACCCTTTTCATTTCTTTCATTCAACAACATAATGTTTCTAACATAAACACTTTTAAACTGAAAAGATTTTCTAATTTCCACAGTTTTCATAGCATTTTCAGTTTTGTGGATTAAGTATATTGAAAAAATATTGCTTCTTTTCATATGTGCTGTAGAGAAATTTTTTTTAAGTAAGCCAAAAGGCATTTTCCTGTTTTTTTTTAAGTATTGTCATGATTAAATAACTTGATTAAAATAAAACAGATATCATTTAATAAATGCTACAAATTCTAACAATAACAAATTCTTTTGCTGGATCCCGATCTCTGTATTGGTACAGTTTTAACTAACTTAAACTTCAAAGGAATTTTTGTATTTCGATATATTCGGGAATTTACTTAAATAATTTAATTTTGTGATTATTATATTTATTTCATAACACAGCAGAAATGTTCAATTAGAATACCTTTTCTTAAAATGCAGTAAAAGAATTTAAAAAGGCGTTAACAGCAGCAGAGAACTTTTCTTTATTAGATGGAAATTAGAAGAAACTAGAACATTTGAAGTTATGACTATCTTCTTGTTTTAAACTTTCATCTCTAGAAGATAATTATGATATTTCTTTTTTAATTTTTTCAGCAAATGTTCAAGACATTTCTCGTTCTGTTCATTTTAGTTTTCAATGTAAAGTTACATTTTTTTGATTTATGAAATTTTTAGTGGAGAGAGAATATAAGAATATTTTTAGTACAAGTATTTTTCCCAGAAATATAAATTTAGTTTTCTCGTTATTGAAATGCAATATATCATTGAAAGATAAGCAAAATATAAGCAACCCTTTTCCTTTACGTGATTGCTAAGATTACAATATACTTTAAACGATATTAAACCTTACTAGGGTCCGAGATAGATGGTCATTTTTATTTTAGAATTCTGTAATTAGTGTAACTGCGGGAATAGAAAGCCAGAGTGTGGAACTAATATTCTAAAAAAATGATTAACCAATCGTAAAACTTGTGATTTGGGAATAAAATTGTCTCATTAAATGTGATTTCATTTATGTCTGTTTATGATAATAGTATTAAAGAAAAGCTGAATATTACTTCTACGATAAGTTTATTTAAAATAGGAAAAATCGCTACCATTATAAAATAAGAAACAAATACATTAAAAAAATATAATAAATAAAAAAGTTTAGAAGGGAAATCAAATATTTCTCATAAAATATTAAGAGATTCCAATTTAACAACAATTATAATAATAAAAAAACTATACGTTCAGCTTACAGATATTTATAAAATGCTAATCTTTTACATCGCAATACATAAAAAAATAAATAAGTACGATTATTAATTTTGTACGCGTGTGATGTTTTATTATCTTTAATTTAATTACTAAAATCAATGTTTACTGAGAAGATACTTCATTTATAAATTTAATTTTAAGATATAACTAAGCAGTTCACACAATTTTTTGAGGTTATAATAGTATACAAAGTAAATCGAAACTGATCAAAATTGAATATACGAGGAGATATCGAAGAGTTTTAATTATTACTAAGAAATAACTGGGATACCTGGATAAAACTTATTCTGCGCATTATTTAATCCTTATGTACATAATGTTGTAAATTACAGCTGTTAATGTTGATTTGTTTGGTTTCAGGAAGCCGTAGGTTGATTGTGTTAGTGATTGTTTAACATCGCATTAAGATGCAACTCGAAGGGAATTGGCAACAGACCTCATAATTTTGAATCTCGGTCAAGTGACGAGGACGACACCTGAGATGGCACCTTCATCTCCAATTTCCACACCACTCCAATGGCAGGACTTGATATCTCTACAAGACACAACATGCATCAGCCGTAGGTTGAAGTAATCCGCAGTATGGAGAAGATAGAATTCAATCTACCGAGTTCTACAATGACGGACTTCGAAAGATCAAGAAACGCTGGAAGAAATGTATAACTCTGGCTGGTGATTGTATAGATAAGTTTTAAGAATAATAAATAGAAATTAAGTTTTACTCTGGTTTATTTTTAGTAATAATTAAGACTTTACCATAGTGTGGGTTACTTCAATCTACTGTTTCCTGAAACCAAACAAATCAACATTAATATCTGTGATTTATAACACTATGCATATAAGTATTAATTAATATACAGAATAAATTTGAGCCAGACATCTAGGCTATTTCTTAGTATTAATTAAATCTTAACGATAGCCCTAAGCATTAATTTTTTACTTATTCAATAAGTTTGGGAGATGTATATTACTTAATTTTTTTTTTATAGGAAGAATGAGTCAGCCGTTTCTTGCGTTCAGTTATTTTAGATACACATGAATGCCCAAGACTGTTCTGAGAGAGAGAACAGAGTTTAAAATAATATGTATTTAAGATATTAAGCAGTTTATATATAAATATATTTGAGCTTCAACACTAAAGAAAACAACAATTACAAATATATTTAAGGTTGAACACCCAAGCTTTTTAATTAGCTTACACAAATTACTTACAATTTCTTACTTATAATAGCATATATTTTTCATTTCAAAGTAAAATGCTTTATTATAAGTGTTAGAAAAATCTACATTGACAAGTTTTACACCCAAATTGAAAATTATTATAAGGGAAATTATTGTAAGGGAAGGGAATTAAATTATTACAAGGGAAGTCGAAGAAGTTAGTGAATACTAATAGCTTGAATAAATATTTTATTAATAATTACGTTTAAATATAATGTACGTGCGAATGAAAGATTAATTAAGCACAAAAACTTAATTACGGTATCATTTCAAATCAGAAAAGCATAAAACCACCAAAAATGCAAAATTGCTATCTGTGCTTAATTTATTGTCTACAAAATTAATTCGTCCAAATTTTTTCTTACTTAAAAATTATTCGTATTTCATTAATTGAAAGAACTTCCTTCACTAGGAGGACAAATGGTAAGGAAATCGACTAAATTAAGTTATACAAAATGGTTAAACTGAGCAAATTTGGTTCATAATGAGGATAAAGAGTACTGAAAAAGACTTTTCGACAAGAAAATATAATACGGCTTAGGGACTTTTCATAATTTTAAGATTTGTGATAGTGTGTGCAGGTGAAGGAAAATTATTTTAAGTTGAATGTGAACTGATGGAATTGCTTACGTTTCTAAATTTATTTCGTAGACAATGAAAAATTAAAATAAAGCATACACCAAATTAGTAATAAGCATTGATAAGAGTGGAACATTAATATAACTTAAGCTTTAAGGTATCTATAAACAATATTTGTAAGAATATTTTGATAAAAATATAAATGTTAATTTTACTGATTCTGATAGTTTTAAAATTATGATAAACATATAAACTCTGAAACTGTAGAGGTATCAAAGCCATTGACTGAAATGTGGTACAATGACAAGCTCATGAAATATTTATACTTGTACAAAACAATGAAACATTTCGAATTCCATATGTGAGAACTAATATTATCTCGAAAAAATATTTATTAAAATTAACCCTTTTCCCCCTTTATTCCAAAACATTTTTTCATTTGTCTTGAAACTTCATCACTTAAGGCATATCTGATGCATCTATGCTAAATTTCATCACACAATAGGCTCCGTATCACAAGCGTGCGAAGAACGCTAAACAAATCGCGGGAAAAATCGTTGATAGAATGATAGGTGTTTTGTTAGATCCACCGATACAAGTTAACAGAGTCTTCTTTCACGCATCATTGTTAAACAGACCTCCCTCTAACAAAAAGAGAAAAAAAAAATTATTTCATTGATCTATGAACGTTCATTGAAGGCACTTTGTCCCTTCGATAAGGTTCAATGAATTTCTCCAGTGAACAATGGAGATTCCTCATTGCCAGTGCACTGACTTTCTAGCCTCAATGTGTCCATACTCCTTTTCGGCATCATTACCTGCATCACGTTTCATAAACCTCATTATTATTCATTAGGAACAAGGATTAGAAGGCGGAGTCGCGATCTCTATTGGTCGAAGTTACTCGTCAATCAAATACCAACCCCATCTGCTCTGCGATATTAATGATCCAGTCGCCAGCGGTTGGTATTGGCTGGAACCACACTCGTGTCGGTATTGTAGTAATTAATTGGAGTATCTGTCCCAGTGTGCGGCTGTCGGTTTTCGGTTGGATGCGGAGGGCCTAATGAAGACGAAAAGAAGATGGCGAGGTTGATTAGATCGGGTAGGACGATTTGCTTTTCAACCTGTGGGCACTGCTGGTCACGGTGGTTACACCTTCCCTCTTACGCTGAGTGGGTCTATGAAGAGAACAATAACGAGAGCACTGGTCTGCATGAGTAGAGGCAAAGACAAATACTACAAAGAAGAGTTAAAAGAAAATTTACGCTTTCAATCTGACGGGCTATCTTGATAAGTGGTAGGGAAATGTCATCTTGGAGCAATTTATTCGTCCTTTATGTACTGATGGAAGAATCTGTCCGTTTAAGTTGAGTTAACTGAACAGATTCTCATTCGTTTCAACAGCTACCAGATACGATCTGGTAGTACTAGAGATTCTTTACTTGTGCCACTCATTGGTGACTCTTTATACAGAAACACTTTCAATATCAAACGAGACCAATGTTAAAAATTATTCACGAATTAAAATTATTAATTTCATTATTCTATATATTTATGTATAAACATACGCCGAATTTATTGATTCGAATAGGTGATACACTCCCAGGGGAAACTGCACCCATTTTTCCACACAGATACATTTTAGTGTCATTAAATCATTTTATATGGCTTCTTTCCTCTTATCTGAAGAGAATAATCGTATATATATTTTAGTTTAATCAATTCTGAAAAGAATCTGCATATGTACTTTGACATTTTTTGAAGAATTCCAAATTAAGTACCATTTTTATTTGAAAATATGTTTGCAATTCTTAAGATTAATTAATTAAATTTTGCAATTTATAAGATAAATTAACTCTGTCTGTACACATGCAATCTAAAAATATTAATATTTAATTCCTTCCATTATACTTTTCAGGAAAGGATTTTAAATTAATGAAATTACCATTATAACATAATAAATTACTAAACAGGAGCAAAAACGTTGTCACGAACATTAAGCCTTAAAAGAAAAAAAAAGATATTGAAAAGAATTTAAAGAAAAAATAATATATAATTATAAACAGATTCGCATTATGCATAAATTTCATTTACTCATTTAAAAATTTCTAATTTTATGAATAATGAATATTTCCGTTAAAAACTGAAATTTAATAATGTGCGTTTGATTTCTCTTTCAGTAACGAACTCATTTAGATTGTTATATTCAATGAAAATATTATACAGTTTCTTGATGATAATTAATTAATATTGTCCTACAAGACCATGATATAATGCTATTCATAATGTGATACGTGCTTTCAGTAACGTAATGGGGGGGGGGGCAAAGGGACATATGCACCCCCAACAACTTTTCATGAAATTAAAATATTTCAGGATAATTCTTTTATTATACTTTTTTATATATGTTAAAAATTTTAAAATAAGATTTTTCTTTTCTTTTTATGCTTAAGTTTTTTCATCACAGAGAGAAAGATGGATTTTATATAAGCCGATTCCTGAGAAAAGAATAGAAATATCTTTGCGGGATCAGTGCTCGTAGATGAAGAGAGGAGAGGGGAGATGCACCCCTATAGAAAATGCTCTCCCCCAAAAAAATATAAATTTTATTTTTATGGTATCTTATTTATTTTTCTTAAATATTCTTCCTTTTTGTAATTTTTATTACTTGTTAAAATTATATCAATACTTGAACAGTTTTAAATAAGAGAAATAAGACTGATATAACAGTATTTATTTTTTAACAAGTGGTAATTCTAAATTGCAATAATACTTCTTTCATGATAAAGACGATATGCTCTCCTTGAAATTAATTTTTAAGTACGTCACTTCTTGCATTAAATTACCAAAATTGATTGAAAAAGAAAAACTAAGCAAAAACATTTTCCTGGTATTTTTTTTTATCTTAAATAAAAACAGTGATAGAAGAATTAGTCCAAAATTCTTGAAAATTTTACACAATTTGGGATCATTCAAAGTCAAAAGATTATTATTTACTCAATGATATTAAATGTTATCAAAAGATATGAGTTTTCCAGAAAATATTAGTTACAGAGCATTTTCTTCCAGAAAATATTAGTTACAGAGCATTATTTTAAAGTTAAAAAATTATTTTCAATCACTTTCATTTCACTTTTTACATACGTAACATATTGGATGACTAACTCATATATATTTTTTTTATAATCGTCTTTCTACGTTTCAAATACTTGATAATCCCTCGATGACTTAGCTCTCATTTAATATCTTACTAATTTTTCTTAATGAACTTTCAGGCAAACACATGACTAATGGAAATTTATTGGTTAAACCTCGTTGTTTTTCAGGTACATATCAATAAATTAATAGCTTTCTTTAACTTACAACAGGACTTTTCTTCTTTGTAATCACCTTTTATAACACAATTTAAAGGTAATTTTTGTCAATTACGGCTCTTTATCACTCTTTTTCTATCAGGTTTCAATATTTTCTTTCCGTTTTGATAATGATGGGTAAAAAATAATATTATTCACAAATCATATTTACATTTATATTTTACACATTTAATTTAAAGCGTAATAAAGAAAATGTAAAGCCCAGTTTATTCATTTTTCCATCAATTTGCGATGCTCCAATTAATTTTAAGAATTTTAGTTTCCTAAATCTTAACGACAGTTGGGTAGCTCAAAATACTAATATCATTTAACAACATATAATTTTTAACATATTACAGCTAACTAGCTTTTTCTATTTAGAAAAGTAAAAGAGAGAGTTTATTTTATCGAGAAATCTTTCGTATTCGACCTGCTTTAAACTTTTTGTGATTTATAAGCGGATGGTACCGATTAATACAGAGATTACTCAACGTCAGATCACTTTTTCTTTGTAATACTAGTTTACTAGTTACCCTAGTTAAAAAGTCAAGAGAGCAAATGTTCATTTTACGTGAAGATCTTGACCCATTGAAACCTTTTAATATAAAACACAATTGCTAAAAGGATTATGCACCTAATACTAGTATTTCCTTGATGTTAAATGGATTATGCACCTAACAATTATTTTTCTTTGATTACCCTAAGTAACTAACTATCATCGCATATAAAAAAAAAAAGATAGAAATTCTAGATAGAAAATCCTCTTTTTTTTTTTACTAGAGATCCTTCACATTTGACCCGTATTGGCCTTTTATAACATAATGCGATTAACCAATTGATTATCAAGAGATAAGATACTCGTAAGTATATTTAAAGTAAGATTCAATGTGTAAATAAAATATATATGGATCCCATATATTTTTATTTATTCAAATGCTAGTAAAGTATTTAAATATTATGATACCATATCATAAATTCTAGAAATAGATACTTTTAATTTGATTTTTATAGTATTTATGTAACGCAAACATAATGAACATGTACTTATATATGCGTATACGATATGATAAATCTAAGCATACATTCTTGTGATTCACAGTACGTATTAATTTCTAACAGTAATGAATTTTTGTAACTGATTTCTTAAAATGTAAAAGAGCTATATCTATTTTTTTAAAATCCAAATTTAATTAATGTACTTAAATGAAAACTAAGCAAGTGAACAAAAGTTGAATTAAATTCTCACAACAAGCTCAACAAAAGTGAATTAATAATTAAAATAAAAGGCCAGTTCATTGTTAGGAATACAATTTCCTGTTTTCTAGAAATCATATTCATTTGACCTAACACTGCTGTGATTTCAGGTATCGATATATTCAATTACTCATATATCTTATTAACGAATTAGTGATGCTGTTTCGTAAAAGCTTATTCAATGATATAGTTTTAAAAAAACTACATTAAATATATTTATGTAACATGAACTTTTATTCTGGAATTTTAAGAGAATCAAGGAAATACATGCAGAATATTTTGAATTCTAGTTCACTAAAGAATATTACTTCTTATATACTTCGCAAGAGAAAACAGTTATATAATTATCTATTTTGAACACTAAATAGCTATTATTATCTACTTAAAAAGAAATAGTTACAATTATCTACTTAATAAGGAAATAATGATATTATTACAAGAATGTCATTGAAGAAAGAGTTTAAATTTTGTGCATGGATTGAAATTGTCAAGCAATTCTATGCTATTTCAATCTTTAATGAGAACTGTGGAATTTTTTTTAAGAATTCATTTCACAGTTTTTGATATAGTTCCCTCCCCCACTAGGTCAAATTGTATATGACAGATGTAATAGCAAAAAAATTTTCCTGTTTTGTGTTGCCTTCAGAAGTTGTTTGTACGAAATGAAATGAAATGAATCGAGTTTTCCAGAATAATCTATTAGAATTAGGTACTCTTATGAATACCTAAATTAATGAAATAAATTTCTCCATTGATTTTAAAAAACAACTTGAAAAAAATATGATACAATTTAAAAACACTATATACATATACAGAGAGAGAGAGAGAGACATTAAAATAAGTAGTTGTTGATACAAAATAACTAATAGTAAAATTTTTTGAGCTTTTTCAATATCTGCAATATCATAATTAGTAAGATAAGGGCAACAGAGGTATTTAAAGTGCGCATTGCATCTCAAAATAAAATTTAAAATAAAATATAACACATATTTAATACATAGGATTTTCATATTTTGCATTTTGTCTCCTTCCTTTAAAAAGTAAAGAGATAAGCATATTAAATCGAAAGCTTTTGGTCTGAAATTTCTGTACCTATCCAGTGAAACTTCACTTCAATGAAATTTTGCTGCATTAACTCTTCATGAAATAATATAAGTTAAATCTGTTTAAAATATTGGTACTTTTCTATCTTGTAAAATACATTTGATACAATCCATTTTCATTTGCTTTTGTGCCAAGGAATTTTTTTTTATTTCAATGCCTTTAATTTGATTCGATTTAATTATCATCGTACTTTAACAACACAAAGGACTATTGGCGAATATTGTGATATATTTAAGTTGAATTAATGAACAAATGATTATAATGTGAATATAGTTTTGTATGAGTACTATATCATTAGGAGTGTTTATTATGAGTATATAAGGTCTAAATTTGTAAGTATAAAACACCAGAGACATTCTAGTGGTCTTTTTCCTTTCCATTGGGGTTTACTGTTTTTGTTAAATACGGGTGACACGACCCCGGGATACCTTAGCTACTCTTCTCTATTTTCAACCCTCCTTCTAGTCAACCAACTTCAATCTTTTTACCCTATTTTTTTTCAAATGTAGGTCACAGTTACACCTTGTTTGGCGCAGCATGGCTATATCTGGTTCTTGCGCCATTAAATTTCACCATCACTCTAACCGAGGTTCAAAATTACAACATCCGTCACCAATAGCTCTTGTGTTGCTTCTCAGATCGACGTTATTATAAACAATCACATCGCATCACCATCACTCACTCACTCGCTGCAGATATAAAAATTAGAAAAACAAAAATATGAATAATAGCTTTCATTTTTAACGACAGTTGAATAATATTTTTTAATATTACTTATATTAGTAATGATGATTCTATTTACTTAAAAATAATTATTTATAGAAATCATTCTTATTTTCATGTTGTTATTTTTATGTATTAGCACTATATTTGTTTTTAATAGTAACGTATCATTGTATTTGTTTTATGACTATAGAAAAGGTAAATTTATAGATATGAAAATTTACATCAATGTAAGAACAACAGTTCTCATTCTTAACGAAAATTGAATAATATTTTAAAACGTTTCTTAAATTATTAAGGTGATAGTTACTGTGTATGACATAGGAATAAAAATTTATATAAAAATCCTCAATTTCATGTTTTTTTTTCTTATGTATTGGCATGATTTTTGTTTTTTTAATTGTAATTTATTATAGTATTTGCTTTATAACCATACAAAGATGGAATTTATAGTTATGAAAATAAGAAAACCATGTGAGTAACAACTCTATTTTTTAACGGCAGTTGAATATTTAAAAATATTTCTTATATATTAGTAATGGTGGTATCTTTTTACATAAGAATAAATATTCATATAAATCATTCTTATTTTCATACAGTGATTTTTACATATTAGCATAATATCTATCTTTAATAGTAATTTATCATTCTATTTGTTTCATGAATGAAGAGATGAATTTATAGATATGAAAATTAGAAGCAATATAAGAATAACAGTTCACACTTTTACCGACGCTTGAACATTTAAAAATATTACTTACATATTAGTACTGGTGATATCTATTTGCATAAGAATAAATTTTCACACAAATCATTCTTATTATCATTTCATTATTTTTATGTTGTTACTTTTTTGTATGAGAATTATATCTGCCTTTAATAGTAATTTATTATCATGTTTATTTCATGTCTGCATATGGGAGGAATCTGTAGTTTTAAAAAATAGAAACAATATAAAAATAATAATTCTCACTTTTAACGACAGTTGAATAATATATATATATATTTTAATGTATCGTAAGTTAGTAATGAGTTAAGTTTCAACTATTTACATCAGTCATTTTCATTTTCATGGTGTTATTTTTATGTATTAGCCTGATATTATGTGTTTTTTTAAAGTAATTTATTATTGAACTTTTTTTTGTTTGATTTCCAGCTTTCTTGCTCTTATAAATTGTTCTGATTCAAATATAAAACCTAGCTCAGGCGTGTGAAAAATAAATGAATTCGTCGATAACGATATATCGATTAACCAGCACATATCTGGGTACATTAAGCTAGCGCTGTCATAACTCACACCTCGCTAAGAAAAACCAGTCCCATATCTCCTTACGCATTCGTATCGTATCACAATAAGACAAGATTAACTGATTCTAACTCACAAAAACGAAGAAATCCATTCTTCAGACCAAGCGAATGTCCAAACTTCAAAAGATTCCGCAATCGTTATGACTCTCGGATGGCTTTAATTGTAGCTGGAGTCTTGGAACTGATTCTAGGCTATTAATTTCTTCAGTGTAGCACTCTTGGCACCTACACTAAAAGTAATAATTCATCATCTTTATAGTTTGAGGTGCGCAAGGAAAGGTGTCAGGTGGTTATTGGGGCTCATTTACATAGACCAACACGTCCTTTCCCACGGTATGCTTGGCCTAAATATCGTTGCTCACGCCTACAAATAGTATATGAACTTTTTCATCACTTCTTTCCCCCCTCTTGTACCAAGGATTCTTGCCACTGATAGGCCATTTCGTTCTTTAAGAACTTGCGCTATTGGATTTCCTTTAAATGGGTTGAGTTTGTAGAGTTTTGATGTTTCATTGGTACGTAGTTAAAAGCGAGAAAGGATTCAATGTCAGATAGATTTAAATGTTTTTTCAATTGGGATGTTAGGTGTAGAGTTGCGTGAATAAAGAGATATGCAAAGATGTGGCATAATTAATGTTATTTATGTTTCTTAATTTATTTTCAAATCGTTTTTTATTAAGAGAAAAGAGGTTTAATCAAATCAAACTAGTCGTTTATGGAGATATGAAATATCATTAAAGTGGATAATGAATGGTGCTCAATCTGTTTGAATGTAATTTTTTCATATTCTTCACATTTATTCATCATTAACTTCTTCATTCTCTCAAATAAAGAGCTTTTAAAACTCATTAAATTATCTAGATAAATTGTTGATTTATTTACTAAAATTTTTCCTTAAAATCAAAGGGAAGACACAAATATTCATTATGTCCTAAATATTTCGGGAATAATTACTAAATGATGAAAAATTGTTTTACATTAAGTTTTGTCGGTCTAATTTTCACCTCATGTTTTTTTACTTACATAAGTAATTTAAATTGTTCTAGAAGCATCTCAGAGATTTAGAAGAAAGCAGTTTGTTAAATGCTTTTTAACACTAAATATTTCGATTCTTAATATATACCTATTCATACAGAGCGTTGCTTCCTTCAAGTCACAGGTTCGAGTCCTGATTCCACTAAAGCCGTATCGTGTAGAGGGACTGATGCACGTTAAATTCATAGAAGCTCAAAATCCTCATACTGGCGTAGTGGGGAAGTTTAGAGAGAAGAGTTCTAGCTAAGGTACCTTTCCTGACACTTGACTGAGGTTTAAAATTGCGAGGCCCGTCTTCAATAAGCCTATCATTTTTTAGTGCAGCGCATTGATAAAACTCTATCTATCTATCTATCTATCTATCTATCTATCTATCTATCTATCTATCCATGCAGAAACCGATAAAAATACATGTTTTGTATAAAAGTTCTGATTTTTATAATGGAGGTAATACCAATTTTAATAAGGAAATATTGAACAAAATAACTTTAAAAGGTAGTAATTTAGACGTTTAAGGTAAAATTTTAATAAAGGTAATATTACGTAGAATTGTTCATCTCGTCTTCTGTTCCGATAACCTTATAATGCAATAAAAAAAAATTCAAGTCGAATGATCTATCATGATAAATACAACTATAGAACAAAATAAATATAATAAAAGGAAATATTGGGAAAGTTATTGTATATATGTAAAAGAAAAGAAATCAAATGAGGAAGAAAAAAAAAGATAAAATTCTTTGCAGATTTTCTGCTCAAAAACTTGCAACCGGTCATTGGACCGGATATGGTACGTATGATATAAAATCTATTTTGAGCTGATACCTCCTCTCCAAACTTTCACACCACGCTGATGGGAGAACTTGGATCCTCAACAGATTTAACGAATTCAAGGTTCGATAGAAACAATGCCGGAAGCGAGTTCACGACCATGGCCACTAGGCTACCGTGGTCATGAAGTTAAACTTATGTACTTTCATATGTCTATTTGTATAATCAGGTAAATTTTTAAATCATGTTTAAATTCAAAGTTCATGAAGAAAATGGTATTGTTATTTAGAAATTATTTCTTACATAGTTACGTTTACGAGAATTATTGTATTTTTAATTAATAGAAGGATAAAGAAATATTTTTGAGAAATAAATGCAAAAGTCAGTAAGTAAATTATCAAGAAAGAAAATCAATCAAAATAATGAAAGAAATATTAATAAAAAAAAATTTTTTTTTCCTTGAATCCTTCAAAACTCTTAAGGGGAAATTTTTTTTTCTATACTTAAAGAATTTTATATAATTTTTTCTTTCTGGATTTTATTGTGGACTCACCGAATTCAGTGAGTTCCACTATTATATTAACTGAATCGATATTTTAAAAAAAGGAAAAGTTTTGAAAGATCAAAAATGTTATATCAGTATGTGTTTTGTGAGAATCAATTTTTAATTAACTACCTTATTTATAAATAAAAGATTCTATTTTGTTTGTTTATGTATAATCTCTTCATAAATAAAACTTTCTGCTGCATTCTTATACGTTATTTAAAAAGAAAATTGCTCTTTAACGTAAGTAAAGATATAAAAATTAATACTTATTAAATATATGTTGTATCTTCAGATGCATATCCTGCTTTTTTAATGAAGCAAATTGTTATACTAAGTCCCGAAACATATTTTAAAGATACTCCAAAACAGATAATGCAATTTACTCGTGTAAAAAAGTAATTTTTTTACTAAAATATTACATGTTTTAAGTCCCATTTTGTCCCTTTCATTTAGCTACTTCTCTAAATTCTTATAATTCTTCCGTATGTTTTAGCTATATGTATTCAAGATTACAAATTAGTGAATCAACATCCTCTTTAAAAACTACATTATGATTAATATATACTTTTCAAAACCAAAACTAAAGGAGTTATTTACATTAAAATAAAATGATATGAAGAATCATTATTATTTATAAAACCTTTATTATTTTGGTATTTCTTTCAAAAAATGTAATTTTTAAATAACATGAAAAATGACTATTAATATGTATTTGTAATACATTTCATCGTTAAAACTATCTTCATACATGTTAAAGAATTGGACTCAACCCCAGGTAGAAAAATGCTTCAACATAAATATTATATTCTGACTTTACTATCCTGTAAAGACTAGCCTATTTTATTATACTACTCATTTCTATCTAATAATTCTATTTTTATCTATTATATTTTTTCGCGATTAAATGTCTTCTGCTTTTCGTTTCCTAATACTGATATGTTAAATGTGATTTTCACATTGCAAACTAAAAAGAAAAATTGTGTATAATATTTTCATGATTTTTCCCCATTTTAAGGACACGGTACAATCAAAGGACATATGTATTATATGGTCATGAGTTTATATGAAAATTGGGGCATTTCTGCTTCTGTCTGAAAATGTGTTCCAAGTTCGGTAGATTTTTGCCATTATCGTAAGCAGCCTTCAGGAAATATCTCTCATTTCCCGTTTAAAATTTTTTGATTTTGATGAATTATCTTCCTGCTCTTCCCATGCTTATAGAATACAAATATCAACTATTTTAATTTAATTAAAATAAAGAAATTAATTACAGTTAAGAAATTATATTTCGTATCAATTAAAATAAAATAATTTACAAAATTTTCTCAAAGATGTCAAGAGTTTTCAGAAATTGGGAGAGTTATCGGTGAAAAACTATTTTCCTGCTCTTTCCATGTTTGGAGAAAACAAGTACCAAATTACATAGATTTCAATTTAATTAAATAAAATTATTTATGAGATTTTCTTAAAAATGGTGAGAGCTTTCTGGAATTGGAGGAAAAAACCTACTACTTGTCGACATTTTCTCATTTGTCCAACCACTTAAGGATAACATTTATGCTTTCTTTACTGTACGCTAATAATACTAATTAAATCAACCATGTTCCACAGCGTGCGGTAAGTCAAATTAAATCCTTACAAGGACCTGGTGGTCATAAAAAGCGGTAGGGAGTGTCAAGAAACATAAATTAATGTCAAGTGTCTCTTCCTTGACACTCGACACCGTTTTTGACACCTGTCTCATCTCTGCTGAACATTCTTTCTTTTTACTTCATTTTATTTCTTCCAAATTGGATCGCTTCCGAATATTATGTTTTGGTCGAGAAATAGTATTCCTCCCACGGGTATTTCTATAAACCATTTTATGAGGACAATACCTGGGTGCTTCAAAACTTGTTTAAAACTAGTTCTTTTTACGTAGGTCAAGTATCGTTTATATTTGTATTTAATTTGTGGATCATTTTTCCTCCGATTTTGAACATTTCCTTAAAAAAAGACCAGAAATAGAGTACCGAATTGGGATGTTTTTGTTGAAAAAGGTGGATTTTTAATTAATTCAGGTTAACATGTATTGCATAGTAGGCATCCAATTGTTACCCTAGTTTATAATAATAATAGCATAAAGTTGTAATTGTTTATTACCTGTCAATCATTTGATGTTTTCGAGGTTTTTTTCACTGATCTATACATTAATATTTTTCATTGATCAATCAGTCATGGTCAGGAAATATATAATTACCTGAAATCGATATAAACCTATCTAGAGGAGATTTATTAGTTATTATTTATTTTTAAAATGTTCCACTGATCATATGAAAGACAAGCATCAAATAGTACTAACTTATCCCATCCCTTTGAAGAAAATGATTTACGTTTCGTTTCCTCCCTCTCATTAGTATCTCAGAGATACTTTACTCAGAAATATAATAATCATTACTTAATTTACTAAGAATTGATACTCGCAGACTATAATCGTAATTCAGAGAGCTCTGTATCTTTAAAATACAGTATCTTGTAAAGGAGATACAGTTCTGAAGAGAGAGAATTAACTTTCACGTGAAATAAATTATTTTGTATACCTTACAATTTTTTTCAATATTAATTAATTTTTACATGTTTTTTATTTCAAATTATAAATTCCGTGGAGCAGAAAGTTAAGTATATAAAAAGGTACAAAATGTAAGGCTCTGTATCTGACTGACTTTATAAATACTAGAAAATTTAAGATTTTGCTGCTCAAATTTACCCACTTTAGATTAAATTAATTTCTTTTAACACTTATGATATAAATTTATTGAGACATTAAATTTTCAATCATATGATTGAAACTGAAGAAAATTTAAAATTTAAAGTTTAAAAATGTGATACAGTAGATTATTCCTACTATTAATTTATTTCAAGTATCTTCTACTTTCCTAATGATAAAAAGAAAAATCTTAACTTCTCGTTTTTTATACAATACGCAACGAAAAATGCTTCAAATTTTGCATGTTATGGATACACGTTTTGCATATCGGAAATATGGAGTATAGACCTGCAGTATAATATGTATAAGCAATGCTTCAACTTTTTTTTAAAAAAAATATTAATAGGACATAATTCAGAATTTAAATTATTTGTTATATTATTAGAATTATATTACAAATACAGGGTTATATACAAAATGATTCAGCCGATTTAAAAATTACCTTTTTTTTTTCATAAATAAACAACGCAGAATGTGAATAGTGTTCGATGTTAATTCCTTTAGTTACATATATGATATCAATTCGATATGTAAATTCCAACCAACACGTTGTAAATTATCATTGGTAATTGATTATACTACAGCAAAAATCCATTGTTTAAATTCAAATAAATTTTTTGGTAATAGTGGAGCATAAACTTTATCATTTACAAACTCCCAAAGAAATAAATCGCATGGGACCATGTCAGGTGACATAGGTTGCCAAATGTGTAATGTTAAGTCATCTGGTCCACTGCGACTGATCCAACTGCCAGGTAGCTCCTTGAAAGCTTCTAAAACAGCTATCGTGAAATAGTTTCAAGAAGAACACACGAGGTACATCTATTTTTAAAAAAATTCTATAGTTTTCCTCTGTATTACTTATGAGTGAATACAGAAAAATATCTTAATTATTATAAAGAAACAACCAAGATATCTGGATAAAATTTATTCTGTGTATTAATTGTTCCTTATGTACATAATATTGTATGCTACAATTATTTTGATTTGTATGATTTCAGGAAGCCATACAATATAGTAACCTGTAATATCGTAAAGATTTAATTATTACTAAAAATAGTCGAGATATTAACTAAATTTTTATTTAGTGTTCCTATAAGATTTCCCTACATAAACACCATCCAGAGTTATACATTTATCTTACGGTTTTTAATCTTTCCGAGGCAGTCATTCAGATTCATCTTCATTCGAGCCAACTCAGCAGATTAAATTCTATCATCTCCATGCTGTAGTTTACTTCAATCTACAGCTTCTTCAAACCAAGATTAATAGCTATAATTTACAACATTATGTATAAGGATCAATTAATATGAAAATAAATTTTATCTAGATATCTTAATTATTTCTTATTAATAAATAAAACTTTATGGTACCTCATTGTTAATGCATATATCAGGGTCGGCCATCTGGGGGGGGGGATGCGTAGCATGCTAAAAATCGCGGCCCTAAGATTGAAAGGGGCCCAAACATGATCAAGAACTAAAATAATGTACTCTTGCACATGAAACATGATAATATTCCTATCTTTGTCAATATGATGTAAAGTTGATTTTATCATAAATATGGGCCGCGGTAGCCTAGTGGTCAAGGTCGTGGACTAGCGGCCGGCGGTTTTAGTTCAGTCGAGGGTTCGATCCTTGGCCGCCAAAGATCCGCCGTGTAGCCGGGGCTGATGCACGTTAAATCTGTTCGGGGCCCAAAGTCCTCCCGTTGGCGTGGTGTGGATGTTAGGAGAGGGAGGTGCCAGCTCAGGTGTTGTCCTCGTTACTTGACCGTGGTTCAAAATTACGAGGTCCGTTGCCAATAGCCCTCGTGTTGCTTCTAGTGCGACATTAAGAAAACCAGCGTTTTAAAGGAAAATTTTATTAGTTATAATGAAAAAAACATAAGCAAATAAAATGCATACCTCAAGGGGATTTTGCTAGTAATAGTCTTACTAAAATATATTTATATTTCTGTGAATATAGTTTTATAGACATAAATAATTTTAAGTTATTTAGATATATTGATGATCTTATCGTTTTTCAAATTAATTTCAACCCAGATTTTAAGTCAGCCTTTTGTATCCTTCATATTTAAATTTGATTAAAATTAATATAAATTTATATGAAACAGATTTTTTAGATGTTAATTTAAGAAAATTGAATAATGTGATTATCAGTAATACATTTGACAAGACAGATAATTACTTTTCCCCTAAAAATAAAATTCCTTCTTTGATAGCAATTTAAGCTTAAATATATAGTAACATATTATTTAACTTTTTACTTAGGAATATCAAATTAGTTAATATACCTCTAAATTTTCAAAATAAAATAAATAATTTCAGTATTACTTGTGTGCTAAGGCTGATTATACCAATAATTCTTAAAAAGAATTTTAAAACTTAGAATTTTATGATAGATGAATTTTTATTTTAGTTTAAATTTTTAGTTATTATTTTAAAATTTTTAAAGAATTTTTTTTTTATTTATTTTTTCAATATTTGTAACTATGTTCAGGTTTCATTTAGGTATAGCATAGATTGGTAGATGGCGTTGCTATCTTTTGCTTTTCAGTTCATGTACACTCAGTCACAAAAGAAAATATGCACCTTATGTCTCCAGTCAAAAATCTTAAAATAAATACAATACAAATACATCTTTGGAGAATATACCTTATTGATTGCGAATTACACTTCAAGAAAATGGAAACCGAACTTTTCCTTAATTTACTTTATAATTTTAAAGATCATTTTCTTATCTACCGGATGAAACTTACATCACAAAAGTATGTATGCAACCTGAAAATTTAAAGGTTGTAAATCATTTAAAAGTCTAGATACATTTCTTTATGAATATGTTGTATGTTACGGGTAGTTCCCAAAGTTTTTCTGTAATTTTTGATGTTAAACACTAAATAATTATATAATTTACTAATGGCTCCACGAAGAAAGAACCTATAATAAGATTTGAAAGATTTAGTTATAAAACTGCACAAGGAGAGCAAGTCTCAAAGGGAAATCTCTAAGATCATCGGAAAAAGTCCTGTTACAGTACAAAAGTTATTGGAAAAATTTTGGACTGAGGGCAATACTAGAAACAAGGTTAGAACTGGTCAAACACTCATATTCACTGATAGAGAGAGTCAGGATATTATTAGAAAAAGTAAGGAAAATCCAAGTATTAGTGCTCTAAAATTAAAATCTGATGTAGAAAACCATTCAGGTAAATCTTCAATCCTAAAGCAATTTGCCTTGTGCTACAAAAGGCAGGATACCATGGTCGTAACATATGAAGAAAACTGTTGGTAAGCAAAGTTAATTGTAAAAAGAGACTTATCTTTGAAGAAGAAAATGAAAGACAGGACAAGATTTTCTAGAGCTCTGTAATTTTTTCAGATGAGCGTAAATTCAACATCTATGGATCAGATGGACACCCAAACGTGAGGAGAAAAGCAAATGCAGAGCTCGAACCAAAGAACAGGAGAGGTACTGTTAAACACGGTGTTGGTTAAATTATGGTTTGGGGTTGCATGTCAGCGACTGGTGTATGTGATTTAGTAATAATTGATGGAATAAGGAATCAATTCAGTTATCTGAACATTTTAAAAGATAATCCACGTCAAAGCGCTGCAAAATTAAGACTTCTGAAATCGTTTATCTTTCAGCAAGGTAATAATCCAAAATATACAACTCGAACTGCACAAGAATGGCTGCTCTACAATTTTCAAAAAAAAAAAAAAAAAAAAAAAAAAAAAAGATCAAAACCCCTCCTCAGTCACCCGATATTAACCCCATTGAACACTTGTGGGATTACCTTGATAGATAAATTAGAAAACAAGAAATAAAAATTCAGAATGATCTCAGAAGAGTACTTATGAAGGAGTGGCAGAAAATACCATCTTCTGTGATCCAAAATTTAGAGAACTTAATGTCATCAAGATTAAAAGCAAAGTTAAAAGCCAAAGGCTACCCTACTAATTACTAATTCTTAGTTTTTGTAAAAACAACTTTTAAAAAAAAAATTTTTTTTCTCTTTCCCTGTTTTGCATGCATAGTTATTTTTGTGACATGAATTACATGTTAATTTTCAATTAAACTATTTTTGTAAATTACAGGGTTGAATTTTTTAGATATTTTTCGTGTTAAAATTAAATTTAAGTTTGCTGTTTTTTAAATACATTTAAATTTTGTTTGTAATGGGATTATATATCTCTTATTCTTTGAAAAACATCAGTACTATTACTGAACATACTTACTTTTGTGACTCAGTGTATACTGCGAGTAATTAGTCCGCCATGTTTGCTAAATTTCATTACGTGGTGATGTGATCATGTAAGTATTTTCTTATATTGGTGTATATTTTGTGTTATTGATAATATTTTTAGGACTCTTTCAGTTGCTTAATAATAACAGTTACTATTCAAGGTCCAATGTAAGCCGTGTACGAGCCTTAGACTTTTGACTGTTTACATATTGAAAACAGTAAGAACTTTTTATTCAAATCGTATGAAATTGAACATCGTCACACTAGTTCCTTTGCTCGCTAATTCAACTGTGTGTATTTTATGTATATTCTGTGTTTTATATGCAATATTTTCCCTACACACATGTTTTCGTCAAGTGAGAGAATAAATATATTCCAGAGTTTGACTTATCGTCCATTTGAAAATTCCTGAATAAACATTCGCTTTCCTTAATAATATTTTTGGTTCATTTGGTTAGTTTAGCTTAGTCGTATGATTAGTCCATCATGTTTAATGGATTATTTCGTGTGGTAATTTGATCTTTTAATTATTGTCTATATCGGTGGATATTTTGTATTATTAATAATATTTTTGGTTCTGTTAGTTACATTATTTTTTGATATTTTGGATTTATGTGATGTCACTTTGATTATTATTATAAAAATGAATTTGTTTGTATTTAATCTCTGTTCAAATGTATCTGTAGTTTTATAACCACCTTTTAATAATATATTTTGCTGACGGGATAGTTTGGCCAGTAATTCTAGAATAACTCAGTCTAACAGTATAAAACCTCTTACAACATTACACACACACACACACACACACATATATATATATATATATATATATATATACATACAATTATAATATAATTTTTTGCATTTTGATTGCTTCACATTTTGAATTAGCCTGAAAATTAAAAAATGCATCTAAAATTTGCTTCTAAAGTAATAAGGATGTCAATGCATTGAGTGATGTGGTGAATTTCTGTTACATACTTCTTGACCTATTAGATTAACGAAATGTCATTCAGTGCCTCATTCTTACTAAGGGATCACGGAATAATCTATGTGAAAGAAAAATTTATATTTATTTGAAAAAAATTTGATGTTGAAAAAGGCTTAAATTTATATTAAATAGTTTTATTATTATATATAAAAGTTCATAGAACAAGGAAATATATTTTACAAATACGAGGATATTTTTAAACTTGCATATTTCAACTACTCATGTTATTTAATCTCAAATTACTGAAATATTTAATCAGAGGGGGAAACAGTCAAAGTAAATCAAAAAATCTATTGCCATAGCACCAGAATGAATAATTCCATAATTATTTTCAAGATTAAGAAAAATATAAACCCTCCCAAAACTTCCTTCTCTGTAGTGAAAAAGTTATCGTGAGTTTTTTCAAAGCTCGAATTTTTTCTTCATAAGATTTTTATAGATCTCTATGAGCATCGGAAGCAAGGAAAATGCTCATAATCCTTCCTGGATCCATTGCGAAGAAAAGTTATCTTGATGGATGTGGATTAGAGTCTCATTTAAATACATAATGAGCCGTAGACGATTATCTGAGATCTGCGCTTGAAGGTTCAAAAATGTTCTCCCTACGAGTACTTGGAGAAATCCAATGTAAAAATGAATTTTCGGCTCTTTATCCCTCTCACAATTTTCCTGCGTTGGTAAACTAGAACAGTAAATGTTATTGAATTCTTAGTTGTTAAGTTTTACATGTGAAAATATCTCAGGCAAACTTATGTATTTCGCAAATTCTAAAGCTAAAAATTCTGGAACATATTAGAACGATTTTAAACAAAATAGGGTAGGGTTTTTGATAAAATCGATGACACATAATTATACTTATAATCTTAATAATTGTTAAAATGTTTGTTACTTAAATCTTATTTAATAATTTTCTGATTTGTGAGATTCTGAAGCAATTTTGCATTATACCTCGTAATCATTTGTTGCTTTCCATAAAATTTATTTTTTTGTCATCTATGGAAGTTAAAAACTGTGGAGCCTCTGTATCTATAAATGGTATGCATACTCCTTCCAAAAATAAACAGGGACACATTTTTCTCGGTTAAATAAACAAGCCAACAGTTCTTTATTCTTTGATAATTACTATCCGATCTTAGAGCTCTCCTAGTGTGCACTTAAAAATAGTTACATTTGAAAAATAAATTAAAAAATTGAATAAACTTTAAGCCTTTTTATACTACATTTTCAATAATTCCATTCTTGCTACAGAAATGGAACCTAATATTAAAACAATTACTTATTTAATCCTTTTATTCCCACTTGTTATTTAAACCTTTTTTTTATATTAATTATCTTATTTTTCTTTGAAAAAGATTTAAAATTCTCTTTAAGATATTTATTTTCATTTTTTTTTAATATATCTTCAATAATAATAGGAACATCTGCTTATAAATTTTGCAAATTTTAATTATCAGCACTAATTGTTATGTATGGAATGCGTAACTACATCACTGATTTTTAAACAATTAATTAATACATATCACTTTAAATAGTATATTAATTCATTAAATAAATTACTTAAATAAATACATGTAATTAAATTATAATCAAAACAATAATTAAATCTAAAATTTAATTTTCAATGCCTAATAAAATGACTTTCAGTTTACGCCGCTAAATGGGAAATCTTTGTAATGTCTGCATTTGGGATAGAGATTTAACTTACGGCAAATTCAACAGCTTTAAAAACAATAACATTAATAAGTATATGATATTACAAACAGTATTAAAATATTGTCATGTAACCTAATAGCTTGGTGATGGAGCTCTTAAATCAAGATAACAAAAATTTCGTGTTAAACTAGGTCAATGCAAACCATTTTCTCATTAAGTTGTATATGTTTCGTTTTTTTTTACAAACCTAAATTCTGAAAACTTCGCTAATATTTGTTCTTGAAAGAAATTAAATTTAAAAAAAAAGGTCCAGCTTTAAAATATTTTATAATGAATCCCATTTTTTTTCGCAACAAATTTCAAGAAGAGTTCGAAAATTTAAAATGTTTAAAATGCATTTGATTTTTTATTTATCATATTAAAAGTAAAATATAATTAATTTTAAATTATTGTTAAAAGTTAACTAAATTTACTATCATTTATTAAAAAAAATAATTTTAAAAATTAAAACAAAAAATGATTGGAAATCAAAAAACCATAAAAAATAATAATAATAATTATTGAAAAATGTATGAGTTAAGTAAAAAAGATGTACTAATTTTTTTGAAGAGATAATGAGCTATGCGAGACTGTAAGATCAAAATATATTATTACACATTGAATCAAAAAATTTTTTAGATAGGCTCTAGATATCAGCCTAGAATACGTCACATATATTAACGCCCATAAACCCTAATAATTTTCTGGCGTACTGTTAAAAGTTGTGCATATATTTAATTAACTTAAACGGTACGGACTTTCATTCGAGAAGTATAAGATTTCCAAGTTGAATTATTAAGATGGAATAAAGAGCTGTAATTAAGTTAAACGCAAAACTTAAAAAAACTCTCAAACACATACAAAGCAATGAATCAAGTTTATGGTGATTTATGTTTGAGTAGATCAATTGTATTCTAGTTGCACAAACATTTTTTGGACTGAACACTTAAGCTAAAAAAGATTATAAACATATCGGAAGACCAAGTTCATCTAGGACACCCGAGATTATTGAAAAAGTGCTTGATTTCGTGGCAAGCATTCTTTTTGCGTCCCTGAAAATGACGAAAGAGTCTTAGAACATCACAGAGGAACTATTTGAACCATTGTGCATGAAGATTTGGTCCAAATTAAAATTGTTCCTCAGACTTTAATGCTAACTATACCTTTGTCTGTGCTAAGTTTGTTCCACACGCTTTAACCAATGAACAAGAATCAATGTGAAGTGCACATTGCAAAGACGTCATTTTAGCTGCTGAAAATGATTCAAAATTTTTGAAGTTAATTTTTGCAGGTGATGCAACATGGCGTTTTCAATACGATCCAAAAATAAGATGACACAAGATGAGAAGGAAGTCAAAAACTCTCTACGAGTTGAAAAAACAAGAAAAGTTCCAATTAAAATCAAAACAATATTCATTACATTCTTCGACAGTAAGGATATTAACCACAATAAACTATTTCAATGTGGACAAACAATTACTGATGAGTATTATTTAAATGTTTTGTAGCTTTTGATGTCTAGAATTTGTCGATTTGTCGTATATTTCAAGAATATCGGGTTGAAAACAGTTGAAGTTTGCTGCATGATAAAGCACCCATTCACAACTCAGTTATTGTTCACAGATTTTCGTGGGAAAGAAAATCTATGCGTTGAATCATCCCCGTATCCTCTTGATTTAGCACCCTGCGAAATTTCTTCATTCCAAATTTTAAAATGAAGGCTCGAAGAGTATTATTTTGATGCTATTTTAACTATACAAAAAGGTTCGACGCTTGCTTTGGAGGTAATTACGCAATATGAACTAGAATAGGCATTCAAAGCACTGTTAAATCGTTGTAACGCAGGTGTACTGAAGCCGGAGAGGCTTATTGCGCATAAAATACCAAAACAACTAACAGTTCTTTTTGTCTATTTCTTTTTAAACATACAAGTTAAAAATTTGTTGACAAAGTGTGTATAGTAAAATTACTAATAATTTTTCTTTTAAAAAAACAAATACAAATTCTGGGGCTGACTTATCGGACGTCTCAATCTCTACTCTACTAAAAACTATCTAGCGGAAAACCAAACAAAATTAAAAAAACAGCAAAGATAAATCAAAATGAAAAGTCCTCACAGGAGGTAAAGAGGAAATTATGAGGATGTGGTGCTAAGTTAAAATATCACCATCGTTATTTGATTGTGATTTAAAATTAAAATGTTCATTGTCTTTACCATGTTGTAAAGTTCTAGAGCAGAAGCTCTTAACTGATGGTCTCTGGAATCCTATGCGTCGATAGGAAGATATCAGAGTATTCCTCAACTTCTATAAAAAAAAATCAATTCATTTTAATTTCCAATTACTACAAATTGTACGATTAATTTTCTTTTCTTATAAACATGTGAAATTATTTACGGTAGCATTAGTTAAATTTGTTATCAAGTTTATCAAACTCTGCAGTTTAAAATTCTTACGCTAGGTAAACAACGATAGTCTTTAAAATACACAGGTAAATAAGATAAACAATGATATATATCTTAAATATAAATTAAACCTCCCTCAAAGTCTCCTCCATATTTATTTATTTCTATAATTTAAGATATTCAGTATTATTTATGTATTATTATTTTTGTGCAAT
The DNA here is from genome assembly GCA_019974015.1 of Nephila pilipes. Lineage (NCBI taxonomy): Eukaryota > Metazoa > Arthropoda > Arachnida > Araneae > Nephilidae > Nephila > Nephila pilipes. Next base: position 452,605 of record BMAW01033922.1, on the reverse strand, counting down.
ATAATTAATACAAGATAGTTTTAAGAGTATCGAGAAAGGATTATTGTATCCCTCTATCAGATTGTATAATGTCATTTATTTTTCAGTATAATTATTTTGCTACTTTCGTGATATTATTTTCTACTTATATTTTTGTGTAATCCATTGTATACTTACATAAGGGAAGGGGTCGGTGACAAGGGAAGCCACATCAGAAAAAGGGTCTGTGACCCTCACTTAACACGGAAAAACAAATAAATTTTTGAAGAAATTCTAGTGGAACTTTAATTACAAAAAGAAATCCACCTAAAAGTCACTTCTTTTTTTGCTAAGCTTGTAATTTATGCGTAATGAAATTTAATTCATAGTAGTTTTTAAAATTTGAATTATTTTTTTTTAAAAAAAAAAAACTCTCTAAGATATAAGTACGAAAGCGAAGAAGAAAAAAATATATTAATAAGCATTATCCTCATTTTAAATGAACTATTATGATAAAAGCATCACGAATTTAAAAAAAAATTATTCTCCTCTCCGTTTTTATCCTTTTTCAAATGAAAACTATCTCCCCTTCTGAGTTTCGCATCCAAACTCGGGACGAAGTGGAATAATTTACACAAACTGCTCATTTCTACCGACCCATTGCATAATCCAATGATTAATTCAGTAGTAGAGACATTCTTCCGAACAAAAATTCGTCGCTCCGAGTATGCATTTAAAAAACAGAACAAAAATGCTCTAACTATCTCCGACGAAAAAACAGAGAGAAAAAAGAAAGAAAAAAATTTAAAAAGAAAAAAGAAAATCTGAATTCCGGATCCGAATATGAATCTGTGGACTTAAAGTCAATAATCATAGTGTTCGTACCAACCGACATTTTTTTTATTATTATGATTCTTTTTTCTTTACCCGTTGTAATAACATGAACCGGTTTTTGGAGTCATTTAGTGAGCACACCTGCAAGCAAATTCATAAGCTATATTCTCCCCTCCTCCATTTTTGCCTTTCCCCCACTACGGGGTTTTTATAACCGAAGGCATTTTATCAACGAATTATATCAGCATGGTGAAAGAGAGGGGGTACACATATTCATACGATAACCGTTACTGAATCTGTCTGAATCCCCTAACTAGGAGACTCAACGGACCCCGGTTTGACCATTCCGAAGACTACCAACACGTGGGAAGGCGATAAAACAGAAAAAGTGAGTGTAATAAACACTTCAAATTGTTAATTTAACAATCTTCATTCGTATAATTCATGATTGTTGAGTTCGCTGCTGTTTATTGCGTGAATTCCACAAGGTTAGAGAAGCAAAGCGTTAATGGCTGGAGGAAAGGTGGTAGTTTTACGACTGACGTTAAGGGTCGTTCAAGCGTTGAGCGTAAATCTGACTAGAATATTCTTTATTAAGTAAAGGTGGTCAAGATCTGGGTAACATTCTTTTATTTCGCGTTTAGGTTTTTTTAAGAGTACGATAGAATGTTAGAGTTAACTCAGATGATTAAATTCCTGCTGATAGGAATTTTTCAAGCGTACGGTTGTGGTTTCTTTACAGAGATAATTTTCTAAAAAAAACAGAACTAAAGTAATCAACAATCGAGTGTTTTTTTCTTTTTTTTTCTTTTTTTGGTTTGAGTTGTAAATTTTATAAATATCTGTTAAGATAATTACTGAACATTATTGATATTACTACATTTTCTGTATGCATTAATGAATAGAATTGATAATTTTCATAGTAATGCTAAATTTTAAATTGAAGTTGGAATATTATAGGTAAAATCACTATTGAAAGCTTAAGTCTTTTGAGTAAAACTGAAAGGAGATTAAAATAGAACTTTTTGCGAAAAAAATTATACTTTATTAAATACTAATATCTCGTTATGTATGTGATGGTATTTAAAGATATTTACTCGTTTGAGAGATGGGAAACAATATTTAAAAGTTATGTCGATAAAGATTAAGATTTTCAATGTGACGTTTTTCATTACGAATACAAATGTAATTTATAATGATATATAGTGAGATATTATTACTTTCTGGTAAGATATTACTTTCAGAGGCATGAAATAATATTATCATGAGTTATAGAATTTTGAGAGACTATCTTCTCCATCAGTGCAATAGGCATTAAATTTCGCAAGAAAATAGTACCAAAGATGACATTTAATACTTATTAGCAAAGAAATACCTTAAAAATTTACTGAATAAGTATACCATTGTTTTACTGTGTTGTTGCTAAAAACTGTTGTGTTATTAATAATAAATCCAAACGGAGAGAGAGAGAATATGTGTGTGTTCTTCATATAATAGAGCTTCCACTAACATTTTCAAAACGGAATAACATTTTTGTAAAAATCTCGCAAGCATTTTAAAGTGATTGCTCGGCCAGCTGTAGCGTAGCAGAATATTGTTACAAAATATTCAGTCTCTAGATTTTTTTTTTTCGTCCAGTTTAACATTAATTAACTTGTATCTAAATTAGAAAATTTGACAACAGTTATAAATTACTGAAAATTATTCAACTTCGATAGATAATTCAGTTAAATTTTTAGTTAATAAAAATAGAATAATTATTTTTCAAACATATTTATAGGGCAGTGAATCCACGATACAAGAAATAATTGGAATGAGTGAATAGAAAAATAATTAATCTATATATATATATACATAATAAATATGCTTGATAGCTTTGAAATTATTAAGTTTTTCAGAGCTCGCAAAGAATGAACTTAAGTTTCCTTCAGACTTAATATTTTACTTAAAAAGAGTTATCTTTTCAGACGAGCATTTAGAAAAGAGGACTGTTTCACTAATCGTGAGAACTTGTTAGGTACTTTATATTCTTATAGAAACTTGTAGACAATATATATTTCTTTCCGGGTTTTTTTTATATGAATTATGATCCTTTTTCTAATATTGAAATCTTCCCATAGGTTCTATGAGACTTTCTGTATTCAACAAATTGGTAAAATCAACATCTGTCTTCTGCAACAATCATTAAAGCACCTTTTTAACACAAGTGAGATCCTTACAATATTTTCCACGTTTTAAAGCAGCTGCTGTAACATCTAAAAAAATACGTGTATTCAGTCTTCTGCTGTTCCTATCAACATTTGATTTGAGGTTTTTGTAAAGCGTTCTCTTTATTCATCAAAATAATAAAAGGGGTGTTGGGAGAGCTGAATTACTTCTCAAAATTTTTTCCCCTACCACCTTGATCAAATATACTTTTTTCTCCATTCTGAAAAAGCATGTAATTTCCACTTCCGTGCAAATGAAAACACTCTACAAAGTGGGGTCTGATGGAATGGGTGAACTAATGTGGTTACTTCCACTCAAAGGGTTGTGTTTTGAATGTAAGAAAAGGGAATTCCCTCAGGAATTGTGGATCATGAAATTCAAACCTACAAAATACAATCCAAATTCTAGTATTGAAATCTTCCCATAAATTCAATGAGACTTTCTGTATTCAATAAACAGATGAAATCATCTGTCTTCCGCAACAACATTAACGCACCTTATGAACAGGAATTGCATTCATCCGAATTCTACAATGAACAATCCTAAAGATATTATACACATTTAAAACAGCTGCTAGACCATTTCAAAAAGCACGTGTCTTCAGTTTTCTGCTGTCCGGATCGACACTTGGTTTTAGACTATTTTTTAAAAGCGCTCTCTTTATTCATCAAAATAATAAAAGGGGTGTTGGGAGAGCTGAATTACTTCTCAACAATTTTTTCCTCGACTACCTTGATCAAATATACTTTTTTCTCTATTATGAAAAAGCATGTAATTTCCACTTCCGGGCAAATGAAAACACTTTACAAAGTGGGGTCTGATGAAATGGGTGAACTAATGTGGTTACTTCCATTCAAAGGGTTGTGTTTTGAATGTAAGGAAAGGGAATTCCCTCAGGAATTGTGGATCATGAAATTCAAAAACCAACGAAATACAATCCTAATTCTAGTATTGAAATCTTCCCATAAATTCAATGAGACTTTCTGTATTCAATAAACAGATGAAATCATCTGTCTTCCGCAACAACCATTAACGCACCCTTTGAACAGGAATTGCATTCATCCGAATTCTGCAATGTACAATCCTAAAGATATTATACACGTTTAAAACAGCTGCTGGAACATTTCAAAAAGCACGTGTCTTCAGTTTTCTGCTGTCCGGATCGACACTTGGTTTTGGATTTTTTTTAAAAGCGTTCTCTTTATTCATCAAAATAGTAGAAAGGGTGTTGGGAGAGCTGAATTACTTCTGCACAATTTTTTTTATCCTTTACTCTTAGATTTTTTTTTCCAACGACCTTGATCAAATCCACTTTTTGCTATTCAGCAAGAGCATTTAATATCCGCTTCCGTGCAACTGAAAACACTTAACAACGTGTGGGCTAATGGAATGGCTGAACTAACATGAAAGTCATAGCGGTTACTTCCACTCAAAGGGATGCGCCTTGAATGTGAAGAAAGCGAATTCCCTCAGGAATTGAGGATCATTCACTCAGAATATTCCGCCTGAAGGGAGTCCCGTTTTCTTTCACTCCCTCAATGCTACGAACAACCCCAAAAGCGGTGCGTGAAATTCAAAGATCTTCTCTGGGAAAATTTCGAATTATTTAGATGTGAGTTTGAATTCCATTGATTTCTTTCACTTCACATGAGATTTATACATTAGTCTATTAGTTTTATTTCGAATTCAGTCTAAATAGAAAAATACTATATAGGAAAATATATTTTCTTTTGAATAAATTGGCTCATCATCGATACATCTTTGTTTTATTGCTTACGTGCGATGTGAATTAAATAAAATAGTCATTTGACTGGTTCCTTGATTTTTTCTTTGGGATCTATCCCTTCTTAACTAGTAAAATACACTAAAGTTACAAGACGATGTTAATGAAAATCGTTTACAATATTTACAACATATTGTTCAAAAATTGAATCTGAGTTAGAACAGCTTAAACTCAAATACATACAAAAAAAAAAAAAAAAAATAGAGAATCTGTGAAATAAATTTTAACGGAAACAGTGGGTTTAATTTATATGTCATTGTATCAATAACAATAACTATAATTGATTGTCCTATAATACTTTAAAATGTACGCATGTTTTTTTTTTTTTTTTTTTTTTTTCTTTTCATTTAAAGTATTGCAATGAACAAACCTTTTACCAGTCGTTAATTACAACAAATAGAGAAATATAGAAAAATTAGACTTTCGACCGCGGTAGTTACGTTTTGAGTAGATGAACCACTTTCCGAAATTTTTTCCTGTGTTATCCGAAAATCTGATCGCTAACTTCCCTCCCCCAATTTTGATTTTGACAGTTCCTTATATAATTTTTGGTACCTAGTTAAGAAATTCTTCAAATATTATTGAAATTTCAGGGCATGTTTCACGTTTTGATTAATATTTAAGAAATCAGCCATCCTATTTCGTGTTAAAGTAAATCAATCGTGGACCATGTTATTTTAAAATCGTTTAAAAAAACAGCGTTGATAAGATTGGGGTATATGTAACTAATATGTATTGTAACTGTAAGGCTATTTTCATACTAATCACTGTGTGCGACAGGAATTCATTGGTTAGTAATGAAATTAAGAACAAGTGGCTTTAGTTTAAAATAACATATTTTTGTGTTTCAGGAATTGCTTCTCCGATTTTGGACAAGCTATGTAGGCATTTTTCCTGGATTTATCTACCTCTAGCACAACTGTTGATAAAATTATCTTCCTCGATAGTAAGTTATTCTTTTCAGATTAACTAAAAACTGCTCCAGTAGCTCAAAAAAGACAATTTAAGGCGATATAAAGGTAAAATGAGCAAGATTAGCTTACCTTAATTAAATTTAATAAAGTTGCTCGAAAATTGCATTGTGGGATATCAACGACAAATCTATCCATTTTGAGCCATGGCGCATTACTGAGGAAGCCACCTGATTTCTTCCACTTTAAACTTCTACAAGCATTGACGTGTATTATTCCATAAGACAATCATTTGTGGAATCAACGGCGAATCTATCTGTTATTTCCTTGTCAAAAAATCCATTATCACTAAAACAATGCTTAATACGTGAATGCATTTTCAACAATGTATCTCCATGTTTAAGTCTGGGAAACAATGATCAAAAGTCAGGGAATTAAAGTTAATAATCAACTGGTTCGAAAGCAATCAAGATTTTAATATATACTAAATCAGTTTAAAGTGCCTCAAAATTGCTTTTGAATTCTTTTGAAGATAACTTGTCTATTAATGTATCTAACAAAATATTCACAAACTTGTATTTGTATGAAATATGTTCTCTATTCTAATTTACATGAGTAATTACATTTTAAAAATAATTTGGAATCTCTTAACGAAGAAAAAAATTTTTATTTGTAAGGAAGCTCTATCCTTTCAAGCAAGATTAACAGTTAACAAATTATTTTTTAAAAAGTAAAAAATAAGGAAAAACGGAAAGTTACATTACCAAAATGATAAGAAAGAGAATCTTATAGAATGAAAAAAAAAGAAAAAAATGAAACTCAAAAAAAAAAAAAAAGTAAGACACTAGGCATGAAAAAAAAAGTTTCTTTTATAAGCAAATGGGAAAAATAAACCAAAATAGAAAATGAACTATAACATTTATAAATTCTGAATCTGGCTTCTGATATATTTGCTTGCTTAAACTAGTTTCACAGGCCCAATATTTACCCACAGAAAAAATATGGAGCCACCATAAAATATTTCAAAAAGCAAATGAACAATACAATAGAAACCAAAAAATATATATATAAAAGATAAACCCATTCACTCATACGTACATATCAGCACTATTTTTAGTAATAGCTTTACTCTCACTCTTATCTATAACACCCACACCCACACACACACACACACACACACACACACACACATATATATATATATATATATCACACACACACATATGTATATATATATATATGTGTGTGTGTGTGTGTTTAAAATTATACTATTTTTTGTCATAACTGCTATACTTCAAAAGGAGAGCTTTAAATATTTGACTATATAGCTCGCAGAATTTCTTATTTTTTAAAAAATTTACTTTTTAATATCTCAAACGCAAAAGCATCGAAATAAATTTTAAGCCTTGCCACCTTATTGTCTGCAAATTATGCTTAAGTCGTTATGGGAATGAATTTGAGTATAGTTCTTCACGGATTCAATCCAATATATTTTGTTTACTTCTAAATACAATGATGATAACTTTTTCCAAAAGACATCAATAGATATATAAAATTTCTTAAAGCCTTTAGTAATTAATTACTGAGGTGTTTTTTTTTCCAGAATAAAAAGTAATAAACAGTAATTTTTTTTTAAATTAATAGCCTTAGTGTGCCTTAAATTATAGAAAACAAAAGGAATTATATAACGTAAAACTGAAAAAAGTTAACCCAAATTATTGTACTTACCAGAAAATAAATTAGCAACTTATCTATAAACGTACAAATAACAAAAGTCATTTTTTGTACATTTCTTAATAATTCATACACTTCATATATATATATATATATATATATATATATATATTTCTATATATATATATGAGCATCTTAACTATAAGAATCTGGTACATTGGTATGGTACATGAACAATGTGACTTGTTATAAGTAATGATCTGATATCAATCCACACACGAAGAATTGAAGACAAACTTTTTTTTTAAGATTAAGATGCCGAACACACAAAGGGAGGTATTGTGGAAATTAAGTGAGTAAGCTGTAGTTTAGGTGTAATACTTGTCATCAAACACAATCTCGAAACGACGAGTTTTGTCATCAGAATTCGTTATGAAGCTTTAATGATATGTTAAATGCTAAGTACACACCAGAAATGCAGTTTAAAAAAAGGAAAATTCATAAACGATTATATTCCTAGTGAGCTCTTGAAAAAAAATTATAAATTGGATTCTTATTTCCTTATCGCATTATTCTAACAATAACATAGTGCTGGTAAGGAAATCAGGAACATTTTTCGAATAACGAAAAGGAATGATTTGATTCAATTTTGGAAATTAAAATGAAAAAAAAAAAAAAGAGTCATATTGTTAAAAATGAAAAATGAGTTTTATTAGGAAGTATTTTGTAAGATAAATAGCTGTTTATTTAGGAAACGACACTTGAATTTGATTTCATGCTCCAGATTTTCAGATCGAGCTATGAAAAAATTCTTTACCTTAAATTTACTGAGTAGAAGTTACTTTTGTTTCATGTGAGAGTCTATTTAGTATAATATTATATAGAGTGTCCTTATTAACACCCGGTTTATAAGCTGTTTCAATATTAAATTGTCTTTTGCAGAGGTTCTCAAACTGGGGTACATATACTCATAGAAGAAGGTAAGCAATTTTAGGGGTTATTCAACCAGCCCGAAATCGGTAATTGAGTCTGAAAAAAACACTGAATTCATAGAAATTATGAGTTCATGAGTCTGATACATAAACTGCTGTTTGTAGAAAATGCAACACCATGAAGAAATCATCAGAATCAAATGAAATTCGCAGCAAATGTCAATTATAGGATATTATGCAAATTAATAAAGTTTCAGAGCCATCGCGCGTGCGCGGCGCGCGCAGCGCCCTCTGAATTGATGCTGAAAGCGTATAAATAAAGTGCTGTAGCGGGACGTTGAAAAAAGTCTATGATTATTTGTTAGTGGCAAACGTTTAGTGAGACCTGAGTATGCCTCCACGACGGAAGAATAAGAAATTCAAGCAACTTACGGAGTTTGAACGAGGGAGGATAATCGGCCTTCGAGAAGGAGGATTTTCCTATCGCGCAATAGCAGCTCGTATGCAGCGGAACAGTTCCACAGTGATGCGAGTTTGGAAGCAGTGGACCGACGAGCACCGAACAACTCGAAAAACAGGCACTGGACGACAGAAGGTGACGTCAGAGCGCGATGATCGACACCTGCTCCGCATGGCGGTGAATGATCGCACAGCTTCCTCCAGGCAGCTGGCAGCACGTTGGTCTACTGCTACAGGTGTTCAATTGTCGGCTTCGTCAATTCGTCGTCGTCTGCTGCGCCGTGGATTGCGTGCAAGGGTGCCTTTATACAGGATTCCCCTCACGGCGAATCATCGACGGCTGCGTCGGCAGTGGGCTCTTGAGCACAGAGACAGGCGAGCTGATTGGCACCAAGTTGTCTTTTCAGATGAATCACGCTTCAATTTGTGGACCCATGATGGCCGTGTTCGTGTTAGACGTTATGCCGGTCAACGCTGCCTTCCTGAGTGTATTATTGAACGACATAGTGGTCGAACACCCGGAGTTATGGTCTGGGGTGCGATTTCGTATCATGGACGATCCAATTTGATACGAATTGAGGGTAATCTCAATAGCAACAGGTACGTCCGTGAAGTGCTACAGCCCGAAGTCGTTCCTTTCCTTCAAGGCATCCCTGGAGCTATCTTTCAGCAGGATAATGCACGCCCACATGTTGCGCGGACTGTTCGAGACTTCTGTTCAGCACAACGCATGCAACTTCTTCCTTGGCCTGCTTATTCACCGGATATGTCGCCTATTGAGCACGTGTGGGATATGGTTGGTCGGCGTCTCGCTCGTGATCCGCGTCCTGCAGTTTCCAAAGACGAACTTTGGTTGCGCATACAAGCGATATGGAATTCTCTTCCTCAAGCAGATATTCAACATCTGTTTGACTCCATGCCACGTCGTATAGCAGCACTTATTGCAGCGCATGGTGGCTGCACCAAATACTGATTTCGGACGCTTAATTTGTTTCTTTTGTTTTGAAAATTTCATCATTTATTTGTATCAGTACAAGTCGTTTCTGCATTAAATTTCATTTGATTCTGATGATCCTTTCATGGTGTTGCATTTTCTACAAACAGCAGTATAGAAAGAGTACCTTAAATACAGAATTATTTCTAAAAAAATGTGTACTATAGAAACTACAAAAACAGATCCAAGAGATTTATTTATATAAATAATTATAAAAATAGATATCATCCTTCTACAAATTCAATGGCAAGTAATATCAGCAATACTTACACACAAGTATATCTGCTGTATTCGAGATTTATTAGTATAGAAATGACAATAATTTGATTATCTTGAATTCAACGCAAAAACAGTTACTTCTTTTACTTATATTTAAGTCAAATAATGGAAGTAATGTCACGGTCAAGATATTTATCCAGGAACCTAGGCAATTTTACAGTAGGAAATTTAAAAATATCTGATAGATTTTGTGACGTTCCCTGATTTCACTGTCTAGTATTTGTTCCATATTAATTCACTTAAAGTTCAGTCACCAAACTATCAGTAAAAATAATAAGACAGACCAATCTTTAAATTAATTTTACATTTACTTAAGAATAATCAAAAATTAATATGTGCATTACGAATGGGGAATAGAACCTTTTTCATGCACCCGTAACCTAAGATTAATCTTATAAAATTCTACTAATTTTACAAATAGTAAACTGGATCCAAGTCAGTAATAAAATCTATAAGCAAGATTCTGTTAAATATCCTTTCTAAGATGATCACTTAACACTAAACTTCGAGTGCTATAACGCTCCCTCATCTAAGTGTAAGAACACGTCCAACCTCGCAAATAAAAAAAAAGCCTTCCAATTTCTCTCTCTCTGCTATATTTACTCCAAAATTTCCTATTCATTATACTTCATTATACACAGAAAAGCTGATTCACATAATTCACAAATCAAGGTTCTGATTTCAAACAACATAATAGAAATTCCCATAAAGTCAGATGAAGGAAAATACGCGTGGGAACTTCGTTGCCGTTTTAGTTAAAATGGCCGATTTCGGGATTCCATTTAAGAACCTCATAGTTAATAACGGATAAGTCATTGAACAATGACTAGACAATAATTAATCTTGTTACATTCATAATGTTTTAACACATGTACCGGTAACCGGTGGTTAAGTTCCGGTTGAGGGTATTTAAAGACATTAAGTCATGTCCTGGAGGATAAAGGTTATAACTCAAGGATTCATTGAGAAGAAAATTTGAGAACCACTGGTTTTAAAAGTAATGTGTGTGACGTTGGGCTATTCACGATTTTCTCTCCTCTAATCTCGGAGACTTTATATCAATTTGAATTGTATAAAATTACAATTTCTTCCCAATTCAAATGAAAGGAAAGTGAAGGGAGATAGTTGCTGGCAGAGATCGGTAATTTAGATTGAAACTCTTCTATTAGTTTTGTGGATTAAAACGGATTTTATAGTTGAAGTATTAAGATAACAATAAGCTTTTTGTGAAATTATTGAATCATACAAGTGAATTGGTAAGCTAAGAAATTATTAATTGATCTTAAGTTAGAATTGATAAGTTTATTTGGGATTCGAGAGAAAGCGACTTTAGCAAAATCCAGCAGAGAATATTAATAAATTGTTTTGGATTGTTCTCACGTGTCTTCAATTGGAGTCAATATCTTTAGCTAAGTATGGCGAAAGAGCAAAGTAAGAAAGGACACTCGTCTAATGTTTAGGAGGAATTTGAAGTTTTTAAAATCAATTATAATAGAAAAAATTGTTTTCGAATATGGCAAATTTCGAAGAATAAAGTTGAAATCACATTTGGGTGAGCAACATGCAAAGGTTTAAGTGTGGTGAAAGGTAATTCACTAACAAAGGTAACAATTATAAATTGTTACCTTTTGTTAGTGAATCGATTTCGATGAATTACTATTTTGAAAGTACACTTTGTGTGCTGTCAGTATGAATCCATCTTAAGACCTTAATCACTAATTAAGGATCCTATCCATCAAACAAGTAATATGTTGCAAGTATTCTCTCAGAAGTTGTTCTCAGATTATCGCAAGTAATTTCCCCGTGTTTTTAGTATAAATTTAACATAACTCGACCTTGTTCCCGAACAGCTATATTAAAAGTCCCAATTTTCATTATAATTTAATTTGTGTAAAAATGGAAATGGATCAAGGCAAAAATTTCGTATAAATCAAGCAAAACTTGAGTAAAATACCAATCGAGAAATAAAAACAAAGTATAATTCAAAATATTTCAAACCTTTTTTCGCAATTTAAGAGTTCACGGGGTTAATGTAATGGACTATGCAGTTCCTTATAACATATTTGATCATTAAATTCGTAACTCCCTAACTTCATGTATGTCGACAGCTGTCAATCAAACTTTTAAATAGTATAACTCGCTACAATAACTAATAGAATAAAAATGTTAATTCAGACAGTTGTAATTATTTTATGCAAACTATACCTACAATTTTTTTGAGTTAGTTAAAATAACGAGGGCAGAAGTCAAAACTGGCATTTTTAATTTAACCTCGCTTTGTTATGACAGTAGATATAGGATCTTTCACATAGATAATCATAAGGGCTTTTGGTTAACTCTCCATTAACTTGCAACTCTCAGTTAAAGCACCTTAAAGACATGAAAAATGCAACTTTTTAACTTCATATTTCTAAGTATAACCAACCAGTCGTCTTCAGTAACTGCCGTAATGATTCACAACAATCCACTGCAAACAAATCTTAACGATGTCAGGCAAAGCCACTGAAAGAACCATATCTGGCGATGGCAATCTTTTTCAAAGTGATGGCAAGAGGCTGGAAATCTGAGTCGAAGAAGAGGGTCAAATAAAGGTTAATCCCCAAAAGTCGGTGTTGAGTATTAAAAGCACCGAGCAACCACAGTGACAGCCGACCGTTTGATCGACAACAGAGCTAAACAGACACTCTTAAAAGCCGCGGTAAAAACTCGAGTATCGCCTTTTTTTTTCTTTTCTTTTTTCATGAGGAGGATGTCAGTGGCATTGCGGTTGATCGTTAAGCATTTTTGAAGTATTGATATACGTAGGGTGCAAACTAAAACTTTATCCGCAGGTGTGACGAAGTCACGTAATGCAAAGGACACATAGATGGATTTATATATAGATGTGTCAAAATATGAAAAGAGAAACAACTAAGCATACTCCATTTCTAGATGTCAAGACCAACGACGGTAATTTATATGCTTTTCCGCTCTGGCTTTGTTTTGGCTTAGCGCTTATTAAGAGAGGATTTTGCGTGAAAAATAAATCACCGTGTCCATCAGGATCTTAAATGCTCGTCGTTCACTTATTTTGATATTTCAGACAATGCAATTTACTGATAATCAGCGATAGTTTGTGCGAATAAGGTCGCTCCCTGTAAACTGTCACTTCAAAACGATTTTTAGTAACGCCATCAGATATTTATTGAAGCTAGTTTTAAAGATGTCTTTCTTTGACATCAAAGAAATTTAAAGCTATACCTAATTAAAAATGAATTACTAATTATAAATTACGTAATTAATTTTGGAACTCAATTTTTATAAAAGATAACTATAGAGGAAAATTGCAATCTCTTTCTAAAAAGGAAGTTTGAAACACATTTCAATCATTACTTTTTAAGATTGTCGTAACTACTTTTTTCCGAATCATGATTAGACTTATTTGGTTGATTTCATTCGTTTAAACCCTACTTGATAAACATTGCAACTTAAAAATAATTAAATTTAAATGTGCTACAAATTTTTAAGAATACAATTTTAGAATAAATACGCTCCAATTAATCTAAGTTTTTAAAATGTGTTGGGTTTCATCCATGCCTTCTAAGATTAAACAATGTAAATAAATTCATTGATATATATAATACATTGAGATTGCTTAACTGCTTAAAATACTGTTTTTCTATAGAATTCTACAATTAATAAAACAAATACACACACGCAGAAAAAATTTAAGTATCGTCAAAAGATTGATTGATTGCTTATTAATATCGTACTTAGAAGCAACACGAGGATTCCTGATGATAGACTTCGTAATTTTGAACCTCGGTCAGGTGACGAGGGCCTGAGCTGAACTGACACTTTCCTCTCCAAATATCCACACCATACCAAAGGGAGGATTTGAAGCCTCAACACATTTAACATGCATCAAGACCTCTACACGGCGGGGGATTAGTGGCATCAGGACTCTAACCCACGTCTCGACGAAAACCTTTCAGGACGCTAGTTCGCGACTATGACCATTAGGCTACAACAGCCATGTATCGACTGAAGGGGAAAAAAAGGGGGGATATTTTTTTCAAATAGAAGAGACTGAAGCAGAATATGTTAATTCATCAATTTCATATAAAAAATTTTCTTAATTAGTA
>BMAW01033922.1:383758-436111 GCA_019974015.1 Nephila pilipes | reverse complement strand
TATATATATATATAATGTACCCTTCATCCGGAATAAAATGTGTTTCAAAATTGGCCTGCGAAGTCATTTGGATTGGACAGGCCTGGACTAATATATGAGACGATTCTAATGTGACGAAAATTCGAACAACAAACCTATCCCAAAGATTGAATCGGAATGTCGCCACTTGCTTATTGTACAGGTATTATGTCATGCGTGTCTATTTAAATTAACTAAACCTACTTAACCTAACATGACATAATAAAACAGCTTACGAAAGTTCCTATCAACCCAATATATTTCTAATCCGAATATATCTAGAGGCATTGCTCATCTTATATGACTGCATGCATAAACAGATCTCAACCCCGATTCGTTTACCTGAAGGGTTTAAGCAACCTCCATGATTCTTCAGAGGATCATAAGGACTCACAACAGCACACAATTCTTATGTAAAGTGAATAATAAATTCATAACTAAGAATTACTTTCTACTGTCACAAGTAGACGAGTTTGAAGGAGTCAAAGGTCTAGAAGGATTTTCATATTTTACAGCCTACGTATTGTATTTATATGCTATTATTGTTTCTTTCGTGTTATTTTTCTTATTATTTTATGTTTACGCTTTAATTCTCGTGCTAGAGGATGTGTTGAGTGACATAGGTGAGTCAAGGTATTAATTTTATACCTTTTTTTTTTTCTTTCAAGCTTATTTACAGTTTTAAAGTCATCGACCTTTCTTCAGTAGTTGCTGTCCATACTACTAGGTGAGAGTTAATGGTTTTTTAATGACTGCACCATCTATTAAGAAGCGCCTTTTACATTAGAAGTGTTAGAAAATAGCAAGTTTCATCGTAATTTGGGCTTACAGACATCGTTTTACAAAATGCTCATTGAAAATTGCCTTGATGTAGGTATTCAAACAAAACAAATCCGAAAAAAAAAGGTTGTGGACTATTTCAGGAACAGTTTTTTTTTATTTAGTTTAATTTAGTCTCACACTAGAGCTTTGGTTCTTAACCTTTTCTGGTCTATAGGAGCTTTTGCCATCAAGGTCCCTTTTCAAAATGGAATGTTCCTTTTCTTCTTTGTGACGTGATATGTGTCATATAAATATAAAAAAAATAGTAAAAATATAACAAATGAAATAAAAACATGGTGTTTTGAAATTCATCGGCAAAAATTTAAGTATGATAGAAAATATTTATACTAGCAATTTTCACCATACAATGCATAGGCGGAGAGCAAGCAGTGAAAAAGCTTGGGGAAACTCCTCCTGTAAAGTTTTTCGGCTTCCAGAATTTTCATATTCACAAAACCATGCGTAAAATGCATACCCACCTTTTCCTGATTACTGTATGTCACCATGCCTGTTGCAATTCAGGGTAGGAACGACGATGTGTAAGAAAATTCGCGCTTTATGCTTTCCATTACAGCACCATCTAGCGTTCCATCGCTTGCTCTCCGCCTATTCATTGTGTGGCAAAAATTGTTTCTTTGGATGTTTTTTATCCCCCTTTAAATTTTTGCCCATGAGTTTCGAAACACCCTGTAGTGATCGCATAATAAAAATGCAAGGGAAACAAATTAATTTCATCAAAACAATTTACGAAATAAAAATATTTATATATAAATAATATATATATATATATATATATATATATATATATAAGAAAATAATTCTTACTACAGATGTATCAATTTGAATACAGGATAAATAATACATCTGTATTTGAATATATAGATGTATCATTTTGTCTTGAATAAAATAAACAACATGAAATAAGAATCTATTCAGCTGCAATGACAGGTATAATTAACATTTCTGCACTTTTCTGCATACATTTACAAGAAACGGAAATACATCTAATCAGTTGTCACTGAAAATAAGGATAACTAGTTAGTTTTTCTTTTTCCTTAGAAGTTCACAAAACTTCTGGTTAAGAAATAATTAAGTTTAAAAAGTGTTGGCAAAGCTCTATGATTCCTTCATGTATGAAAAAAGAGAAGCAATTAAGTCCAGAGAAGATTCTCTTTTCCTGGCATTTTTTTTAGAAACAGAAAAAAATAAAATATACAACTACTCTTTGGCAGAGTAGTTGCATGTTTTATTTTAATATAATATGATTTTCATAAGAATTTTCACTAGAAAGAAAAACCGAATTCCTTAATTTTTAATTTTGTTTAATGAAAGTGAAAAATAATTATTATGATACGATTGCTAATAAATATTTTCGTACAATCTCTTTCTGGCTTCGTTCTGTTAGCAATATACACTATACCTACATTGGGGCTAGTGAAATAAATCTGAATATTTTGAAACAAGATCAAATAACGAATACAATATTTGTGAGAGCGTTATCTACCTCTCATATCTTCCACGCCATCTTAAGATTTTTAGGAACTGTTCCCTTTAAAGTGCAAAAATCTAGAATGGGTCTTTAAAGAGAAAAAATACATGATAACTACATGATAGGCTACATAAAAACATGATAGGCTACAAAATCTCGATCATGACCATATCTATTTTCGGGGGGGGGGGATTAAATTGATTTTTTAGATATTTTGATATTAGGAACATAAGTTTCCATTTAAATTTGCTGATGTACAGAATATCATGATTTATAAACTCGAGTAAATGTAGCGATAGAATAATGGCATAAAAGTTGACAGATCAAGAGTTCAAAAGTCACGTTGATGAGTTGATGTAGTTTGACTCAAGAGTTCGACTTGTGAATCATGTAAAGCAACTTTGCCATGTATGGTATGCATTGTATGGTGAAAATTGCTTGTATAGATGTTTTCTATCACGCCTTAAATTTTTTCCCATGAGCTTCAAAACTCATGGGCAAAAATGTAAGTGCAGTGTATAAAATATGGAAGATAGATTGAATTGCTTAGGGGAATCAACAGGAGTAGTAGAATAGTACTAGAAGATCGATCGATGGGAAGGTTTGAACTACGAGCCTAGACATGTGCTTTTGCTGAAAAGGAAGACTAGTTTGATGTTGGACTAAGTTCTAACTCGGACCCTCTTTAAAACCAATTAGATAAGTATTCATTTTTAATTATCAGTTCAGTTGTATTCATTTGTGGTAACGGGAGGATTTTGCTTTGGAGTCGTGAAACGCATTTTCATTTTTGATTATTCTATCAGGAAAAATAAAAATATGTTAAGAATTTGAAACTGTGATTATTTTGACTATTTAATTAGTTAATGAACTTTTTTTTGTGATGGCACAAATTAGTGATAGAAGCAAAACTGGGGTGCTACAAGACGTTAATTTAGAAATAAACAATTCATACAGTATTTTGTAACTTGTATTTATAGTATATTTACAATACAATAAGTACAATGAATTTAAGGGATTCCTGTCAAGTTATATCGAAATAATCGACTACTGGTGTTGCAGGTTTGTATGAATGAAATAAAAAATGTTATCCCATAAATTTCTCCCTTCCTCTTGTCAAAATTGAACAACATGTAATCTAGCTAAAGGGTGTATCAGATAAATTCAGATTCATCCCTTAGCCCAATTACAGTAATTTTTTTAGTTAAGTTGTTATAGTTTTATCCCTATTAAGTTAGGCTCCTATATAAGAATAATGGAAGTGGGACTACCAATTTTAACTTAATATTGAAATAAATATGGTCGGTGTTAGTTATGAGTTAACATCCATTTTGAATTGTACGACGATTATTGACAACATGTCTCCATAATTTAGAGCTTCGATCAGAGGACGACTGATTGATTGTATTTATTAACGTCACTCTAGAAGCAACAAGAGGGCTAATGGCTATGTACCTCTTAATTTTGAGCCTCGGTCAAGTGACGAGGATGACACCTGATTTGGCACCTCCTTAATTCCTCACCAAGCCAACGGGAGGACGTAGAGTCTCGACAGATTTAACGTGCATCAGCCTCGGCTACACGTTGGGTCTTAAGTGGCATCAAGGCTCGAACCCATGACTCGATATAAGAAACAAAAGAGAGTAAATTCCAACTATAATTCAAAACAGGAAAAATATAACGGATCAAATATGAACAAAGCGTTGCTAGTAAACGATATGGAAAAGCTTGTGAAAATGTGATTTTGACTGAGAAGAGAGAAGGGGAAACAAGAAATAGGGTCGAAAATAGAGAAGAATCGCTAGGGGATCCCGGGGGTGCTTCACCTGTATTTACCAAGGACAGTAAACCCCACGGGAGAGAAAAAGATCACTGGGTTCCCTCGAGTCTGTGAAGCCCAAACTTACTTAAAAAAGATAAACCCCTGAGGACGACCAGATGACGAGGATAACACCAGTCCTGGTACCTCAATTCCTTAACTTCTACACTACGCTATATTATGACTTTAATGCTCATTTCGATTGAAAATGCAGTGGCCCTTATTATTTCACTTTTTAATGAAATCACGACTCCATTCTGAAACTGTACCGTAATCAACGGCTATCAAGCTAGCGACCTTAGTCTCTAAGCTTCTGTGGCATTATAGTGGTTTTGTAATTTTATCCTTCCAAACAAATCTATGTATGCCCCAAAATTACTCAAACAGAGGATAATGTTCCCTCAAAATTCTCTAAAAAGCTACTTATTGCCTTTCATTAATCATTCAAGATATTTCAGGAAACGTATGATTTACTAATGCAGTACTCCCTCTACAATCCGGCAC
The DNA here is from genome assembly GCA_019974015.1 of Nephila pilipes. Lineage (NCBI taxonomy): Eukaryota > Metazoa > Arthropoda > Arachnida > Araneae > Nephilidae > Nephila > Nephila pilipes. The sequence continues at coordinate 431,459 of BMAW01033922.1, read as the reverse complement.
TTCAACTTTTTGATCCTGTTAGTAATCCGGAATTTTTACACAGGCTGACAGACGCTACTTTATGTCTTCTGTAATAGAATAATGTAGACTATCAATAAGAAACAATAGTTTTTGTAGTCTTAGTTATTTCGTATGCTTGACACTTTATTTGCATGTATTGTGTTAAATATTATTCAATAATATATAACTTTTGGTATTTAAATATATTCTTATTAGTGATTTTCCAGTAATCTGGCGTTTTCGGTAATCCCATGGTGTTCTGGTGCGATATCCGTCGGATTACCGAGAGTGTACTGTAATAATAACAATAATGCTTATCTGTAAGGTTATTAGCACCAATGTGTGTGTGTGTGTGCTTTGTAACATTTTTTCCCAAATAGATTACAAAGGTTTTCTGGATCAATATGCATTTTATTTTATTCTATATTATTTCGATGCATTTTTTCAGTCCTTATCAGCTTTATATCGTTCTCTTAATGTTACTTTATCAGGTATACCATCGTGTTAACACGTTAAATGATTTATGCGGTTCCGTTCACAGCATTGCGTGCAGTTCAAATTAACTTCAACATAAAGTATTGCAATTTTCTCCTTATTTTAAAATGGAAGAATAGTGTTCAAAACGTAAATTAAAAAAAAATACTTTTTCAGTTTACATTTATGTTATAATAATGATTTTTTTTATAATACCTTGCACTTTTATTTAAAAAAAGTTGCCTTTTTCTCTCGATAGGTTATTTTCAACCTTATCAGATATAGATAAGTAAAATACATAAAACGTACACTCACGCGATACACTTTTTGTGTAAAAGGTTTAGTAATAATGAGTGATGCCAAAGGTTATTTCTGAGTTTCGCAGTAAATTTTGCCAAGAAAGTTTTTCTTTAACATAAACAATTCAATAGTTAAGAAATTTTATAGCCATGGGATTGATTTCAGGTATATTGTATAATCATTCACATGAAAAAGAAACTTATCTTATCAAAGTTAAAATCTCGATTGTGTGGGCATATGTATGCGTATTCTTTATTATATTAATTTAATAGTAAGTATTACATTACAATTGTATTACAGATATTTTGTAATTCTAATTTATCAAATTTAAATGACTGTGTATCCACAGATAAATTTTAATTCTGCTTTTGAAATTCATTAGATCAAAATTGAAAATATTGTTATTTCATTAAAACGTACAAAAAAAGAAAAACTATTTGTTTACAGCTACAATAGGTTATTAAACATACAGAAGTATTTACTAAATAATTTTAAACCATGAAGGAGAATAAAACGTTTGAAAATAGATTATTTACCTTTTGTTGGAAATAAAAGTCGTAATTAACGTTATGGATTAAAAGAAATATTTTTAAAGTACTATAATATCATTAACTGTAACATTCGTTTTTATAAAATATACATACTATATTTTTATATTATTATTATTATTATTATTATTATTATGAAACTCTCAACAACATTTGGAAAAGAATTTCAAAAACAATATTTGATAGTTTTAATACATCAAAACCTTTTTATTGGAAAAATGGATGATAATCTCTATTTAATTGGGATTTTAGTCTAAGCTTAATGTATTCGACCAGTTGGGTGTATTAAACACAAGGTTATGACAACCAGGGAGAGCCAAAATGCTGATGAGAAGCATATTATGGAAATAGAAAGAGTTTTGAAAATATATTTAAGCAGAAAAAATTAGTCAGGAGATTGAAAAAATATAAAGAGAAGCTTCAAAAAATAATTTTAAAATAAGCAACTTGGTATATATTTATATTAAATTTCTAAGAGTAAAGCGACACAATTTATTCAAGATATTGATATTATTATTGCTATTTTTCAAAGTGAAAATTTTGGTGCTTTTTTATGAAAAAGCTATTATTCCAACCAATGCAAAACATTTTGTGACGAAATATTGGTTTCAGATCCACGCATAAAATTAATTCTTTTCATTTAAAAAATGTTGTTGAAAGTAGTTCTGAGTAAATAATGAAATTTCATGAATTTTCAACAAAATGATGGAGAAAAATTTTATTTGTCAAGTCAAATAAGCTTTAAAAGTTATTTCAATAATTGAATTGAAGTATTTTATACACAAAAAGTTGATTTTAGTTACTGCATGTTTAATATTAACAGAAAAAATATTATACTTTATAATACTGCTATCTCTCACTGGCAACCTTGAAATTTTTGAAAAATATTAAATTATCGAGTTATATTCATTTACATAAATTATTTATAAAACATTATTTGGATTTGATATGTATGATACAAAAAGAAATGTCTATGAATATTTAAAAGTTTGAATATATATATATATATATTCCTCGTTTGTTGTAGCTCTGATATTTTTCTCTCTCTTTTGTATAATTACATATTTCAATAGTTTTGATTCTAGCAAAGTACCTGTTTGTCGTCTTGAAGGAATAATACCGAAAACAATAACACGATTACATGGATATTACACGTAACAAGTTACGCAGTTTTAAACGATATAAATAATTCGTTTGTTTTCTATTATTACCTCCCGCATCTTACTTTTACTTAAACAAGATCTGGGAGGGGGGAAGACAATGATCTTCACCTAAAAACTAGCTCTTCGCAAAATTGTACTTCCGCTTATTGTTAGGTCAAAAGGTGTGTCCAGAAAAATCAAATATAATTCCCACTCCTCCAAATATTCCGTTTTTAAGCCATAAAAACTGTTAACGAGATTCACCCGAACACTTATGTACCTTTCTTTTAAAATATCCGGTATGTCTACGGTTTTTTATCGCATTAGAATTTGATAAACATGGCATGAGACAAAAACAACAAGTTACAAGCACCGAGTATTGACGTTGTTTGATGAAGTGTTTCCTCACTGGAGCTCTATAATTTAGTGATTCGGATACTCCATCACTATCAGTAAAATTAGGGTCTTTAAACCCTCTTTTGTTCCCCCCCTTCCCCCCATACCCTCATGAGTGGGAGGGCTTAGGAATGGGGGAGGGAGTAAAAACAATATGTTTCTCCAGACGGGTTTTGTTATGAGGGTAGTTTTTATGTGTGGTTCCTTTTTTTTTTTTTTTTTTTTTTTTTTGGAGGGAGGGGGGAGCTGCTAAAAGATTTTAATCTTGTTTAATTTGCGCTCAGAAGATATGCGCATCCAAAACTTTTGAGAGATGGTTGTGTTTGCTGCTTATAATGACAGGGTTTGTTCGCGATTCAAAGGAAGTAAATGTTCCCGTTTATGTTACAATAAATGAGTTTCAGGAGCTTTTTTTTAAGAAAATTTTAATTTATATTTTTGAAATTCAGTAAACATTATTCCATGGACTAATTCATTTTTTACGGTACTTTTCCATTGAAAAATCATTGATAAAATATAATTTTTACAACAAAAAATTGTTTTACGAATATATTTATTTAAACGACATTATATTTACGTAGCTTTTTATTCATAACCTTCGTTGCATATTAGCTTTAATTTGCTCATAAAAATAAGAATACTACTCTTTAAAAAAGAATAAATAAATAAAAGAAAGAAAGAAAACTCACTCTGTGCATTTTAAGCTATAAAATAATTTATTTCTTAAGAAAATTTAAGATTAGCATTTTTATCATTCAATATGTTTTATATAGTTTTATAATTAAACACGACTAAAGCATTTCAACTTCCTAACACATGTTTAAAGGTTAATACCCAAACTGAATGCTACTTTTATCTATTAATTAAAACGAATAGTGAATATTAGTTAAAAATGCTAAGTGTTTATTAATTTGAAATAAAAGCAAAAGCATCACACTCACATTTGTGGATCATTACCGCAGAGCAAGTGGCTTTAAATGGTTAACTTCCAAAAGTCTTTCGAATAATAGCGTCAACTGGAGTTGTTTTGACAAGTGTAAAATTCAGTATTAAGAAAATCCTGCATATTATAATAATTAATTTATCAATAGTTGTGAAATTTAATGAACTTATAAACGTACAAAATACAAATTATTTTAGAAATATTTATGCTGAAAATAATAATCTCAACCTATTAAATACTTGAAAATTATAGCAATTCTGTATAATTTTATAATAAAATAAACTTTATAGAATATCTATTTTTTTTTGTTTCTTTTCTTTACTCTCTCTCTCTCTCTCTCTCGTCTTCACTATTTTCTTTCTCATTATTTTTAATTGGTATTCTACTGCATATTTTAAAATAAATTTTATACTGTATATTTTAAAATAAATTTATACTGTATATTTTAAAATAACTGCAGAAGTTCGAAAAGATATTCATCTCAGCATATATTATTACTTTGTAACGCCCCGGTATTACTTTCTTCTCCTGCCAATAGTATTCACAGTTAAAAGAGTCTCTAATCAGTAGTCAAATGATATACGATAACAAAGTTATTTTAATCAGATCTATGAATAATGAAAAATCATTCTCTAACCTTCTATATCAAGAGATATATTTATATGTGTCAGAATATAACTTTTAATATAATAATTTAGTACTTATCTCACCAAACAATCGGGTTCGAGTCCTTAGATGATTTAGAGGTGAGGTTCCGATTCAGTGATCCTATGTTGATCTTTCCTGGCTGCTGTCCCATAACTTTTCACACTTATCAAAATGATAGTTTCTTTCTCCTTCAAAATTCCCACTTTCCACGTCATAGTTTGTTATTTTCCTCCAAAGTTTCCTACATTCATACGGCACAAATACGCTTATGGTATTTGATCTTTTTTTTTTTTTTTTTTTGGTTATTGGTTAAAATCGCAAACTTTCTGTCTGGTGATGCTTAAGTTAAATCGCGAATTCGAGTCCAGATCTCAATAAAATTTGTCGTGTAGAATAAAAAGGGCAATAAACATGTGTTAAATAATACTCGGCTTCAAAGTCCTTAAATGGAAGCTAGGAAAGTACCCTCAGCTACCAGAGCAGCTCAGGTGTCCTCCTCGTCATTTAAACGGAGTTCAGATTTATGAGATGCTTCGCTTACAGCCCTCACGTATCTCTATTTAGAGACAAGTTAATTCAAACTTATGTTATTTTATTTTGAATTTTTAAATATTTTTTTAACCTATGCATTACTTTTAAAATTCACTCGTGAAATTTTTCAATTAAGAATACTTCAAATCTTTTCTGCTTATTTGCTGTTGAACTAGCGTATTTTATTTTTTAACTAGGTTAGTTGAATTAATTATTATTATTTTAATACCTAAATTACTAAACTCGCGTTATGATTAAAATGTCTAAGAAATCGCACTCTTGTCACACTAAACACTTCAAAATTCATTTCCCGCACTCTTAAGTGAATACCTATATCTCACATCACCCCATTAACCACATTGTTCGCCAACTTTGGCGATGATGGCTGACAAACAAATCGTGAACATCGTGCCTACGACCTCACCCCTACTTTACGAAGGCACACTCCAAAACCGGCACCTGAGGGAGAAATTAATAGGGGGGAGGGAATGCCCAGAAACACAAGCAGGTAAAAAAATGAACTGAAAAAGGTTAAAGTTCGCCAAGGCACTACGAAGGCTTAGTGACCAACATGCTTCCTGCCGACCTTTCGACCCTTCGGTGGGTTGCTCGCCCACTATAGGTCCCGAAGGCCTTTGGGATCCATTAGTGGGTCTGGAAGTTGGGGGTCTGTCTAATCGCGCTTAACCACGTGGTTAGGCACGCGCAGGGTCGCACGAACCCTCCAGCTACGTCGTGCGTTTGTCGATTTTGTTTAAGTTTTTGTTCCGAGTTGCGGTGTTGTAGGTAAAGATAGATGAATGGACGAGTAATCACGTATGGTATGCAACAAAGACTATAGACGGTAAAGCACCCGCCGCAACTTTGAAGCGAGACGTTTAAAGAGGTACGAGTGAGGGCTTAGGGCTTTGTTTTGATTTTTTTTTTCGTGCAAAAGCAATTGTATCCTCACCGCAACAGGTGTAGTCGCCACGACGGCGTTGGATTTGTTGCATAAAGGCGCCGTATGGATGTCGGTTGCGGAAGTATAAGTTTGGACGATTGGGAAACAATGTAAATCGAAGGGGGGGTGTAATATTTTGATTCCCTGTTTTTGCCTCAGAGAATAGTTGCGAAACATGTATACTTGTTTCTCTTTGAAGAAGTTCGCGAATTGCTAGTGAAAAACACTCAAACAATATCTTATGCTTTATTTTTTTATGAAAGAACGTGAAAAATACCGTTGCAATTAACCACTTTTTTTTTCCAATTTCGGTTTAACTTCGTTTCAGTTTTTATCTAAAATTCTGTTTTAAAAATGACTAAGAGAAGCACAATCACTGAGAGAAAATTCATAAGATCATAGCAACATTAACTGAAACCATATTGACTGCTTTATAGTTTGGGGGGGAAAAAACCATCTAGTGTGGGGAAAACAAAATAGCGAAGATGGTTGCGTGAAATAATGAAGGTGTTGCAATTCACACTTGGCTTTTAAATTCTCAAGTGGCATATGAAAGTTTGGCTCATTAAGTGTCAATTCAGAGATCCTTTAAAGCCTCTTTAAAAGTTTTCCTGTTCTTTTTTTTTTTTTTTTTTTTTTTGTGTATAAGTAGCTCAAATTCAGCATTAATTAAACAAGCAAATACAGTTGTTAAAGTGATTAGAATAATTTGTCAAAATAAAAAATTCAAAGTTTGAATGGAATTTTATAATGCATCTATTGTGTTACATGTATATTTATAGAAGTAAACTTAAATAAGCGCATTTTGGACTTGATGTGGTAGTTTTTTTTATTTCCTTCTTTTAATTCACTTATATTGTAAATCCATGTGACTGATAGATCATTTGATCAATTAATATAATCTTCTGTTTTAGTTTCGAAACCGTTCTATTTGTTTTTAAATTAATGCAGTTGCTCTCAAAGTGTGGCTCCCTGGGAAGCTGGGGGTGTTCACGGAGACGCCGCGGAATCTCATATTTTTATCTCATATATCTTAATAATCTCAAATCTCACTTTTACGAAGAATAAGGTGTGCGGGAAAACCTCAAATAAGGATTCAAAAAGGGATCCGTGAATTGAAAAGTTTGGGAACTACTGAATTAAAGGTAAGTGATAAAAATTTGCTTATTCTTTATTTTTCCATCATTTTTTTTTTTATTCTTAAAAGTGTATTCTTAGATATTTCCTTCAATTTAATTTTCTTCATAAAATAAAAAAAAGGCTATTTTAATGCTTTGTAGAAGATTATCTTTTTTCCTGACTTTCATTCATTTTTGGCTCCGGATCCTTGTTGCAGTTGAAGGGGGAAATCCGCATTTATTATAATTTAAAACTGTAAAATAAAACATAAGAAACAAGTTCGCATGCCTGTAAAAAAATCGATAAATAGCTGTTATATTATTATATTAAAATTTCATTCCATTAAAACTGGCTATTTAATTTTTATTTTTCAGATTCATTATCCCACGTATTACAGACAAGGTGATTCAAAATTGTGTTTTCTATTAAAAATGCGGCCACTGATGGACAAAAATAGAACTCAAAAATGGAGTCATCGAACTCGTCATGTGACTTTCAAGTTTCATTGACGATTAAGCATTTGAGTAAAAAATAGTTTTGCATATAGCATCAGTTACTGTAAATTTTGCTTTACTGACATCAAACAAAAGTAAAAAGGAAAAGTATTTTATAGTCTCACAAGTAACATTTCTCGATGATAACTCCCAGATATACGGGAAAGTAAGAGCGACACTTTATTTACTTTGGTGTTTTCACCCCATTTTTTTCTTCAATACTGTTAAAGAGTATAGCAATGCCAATGGTAAGTAACTGAAATTGATGTCTTGAATAAATACAACGCACGTATGTGTTAAAATATTTAGCTTCCTTGTACCTTAGCAGTCACAACAAGAGAAAATTTCTCAGAGAGTTTGAAGAATTTATTAGATAAATAAGTGTACGATACAACTATTCAGAACCAGTTAAACAGATTTCGAATTTCCTTGCTTCTTAAAAAATTATTAAGTTAAAATTTCAATGCTGTAGTCTATAATTTTTTAATTTATAGAAAATTAAATGTTCAAAAGTATTAATACACATCCATTAAATTTTTTGACTTTTTGTAAAGACCTTCTTTTGCTGAAACGAATCAAGTGACCTATTTCCATTTCAATGCAGATAACAACTTAATTAATATTTTAAATAATAAATAAATAGTCTTCTGATAATAACTTTTAAATAAAATAACCAAGATTCAACTATAAATGAAAAATTTTAAACGAGTGATTAACCCACTTAAGAAGATTATTACTAGTGGGAATAAAAAAAAAGTTATGCTAATAATATTGGAGTTTTAACAATTAATTTAATTTAACCGCTTGACTAAACTATTCCAAGTTTACATAATGTTGTTTAAACACGTAGTTTATGTTTAACCGATGCAGATCTTAAAAATAAAGATTCTATAAAAACTTTAGCTAATATAAAAGAAATAGCAGCAGGGCTATTCAAGTATATAGAAATGAAATAACCAAGCTTACTAGTATTGTAAAAAAATACCCTCCATTTGTTATCATATTTATTTAAATACAGAGTTGTATGAAACATTACATATATTTTTCTAAGGAAAATAATGCATTGTCTGAATTTCACAGACCCGTAGAATTAGAAACTTAAATCAACTAAATTAGCCTCTCATATATTCGAAGGACCTATAAAGCTCAAAGATTACTTTAAATTTATTTTTCAGAGGCGAATAAATTTTTCTTTGTGTCACATAAGGAGTAATATCAAATTTATTGCCGTATTATTACAGTAGTAATGCAATCAATATAAACAGATATTTTGGTTATTTAAAATTAAATTTAGCGTCACACAGCTTCTGTATAAAAAGAAGGGAAATAATATCTCCTGTTCACTGTATAAATTTGACTTATCCTATCTTCTCTCCTTAAAGGACAATATCTGAGAAAAGTATTATATATCAATTTCTTGTCTTAGCAATATAAAACGTAACTCGTTCTCTTCACTACTTAATTAATTTGTGAAAACTAACCTTGGCAAGATGTAAAATCGGTAAAATAAAATAAAATCATACTAAATGAAGTGATGAAAATAAGACCGAATTTAATTTAGAAGTATAGGAAAATACATTGATTTATTGGCTTAAGAAATAAAATTTAAGAAAAGTGACTATCCTGGCAGAAGTGAAATAAAATTGACAGAAAATTGAAAGTTCTAGGTATGTGAAAGGGGTCTTTTTACATTGGAAGATCGTGTTATATTATTTTATTATCTAATAAGGCTACAGAGTTATGTCTATTTTTCAATAAAACCCCATTCCAGAGCTCCTATTAGATATGTGTAAACATGTGCGTTATTTTCAAAACCTTTTTTCTGTTCTGTGTACTAATTTTGAATAGTCTTATCCAACAAACATTACAAGTTATGTGCACTATAATATATATAATAAGTTATGGGACCATTATAATATATGTATATATAATAGGTTATAAAAATTATAAGATCCATGACAAAGAACAGCATTGCTTCTGTCTAGGCAAAGTTTATACGTGCAAAAAATCGGAACGGAAAATTGCCTCTTCCCAAATTTTTAATTATAGTTGACAATCAAAGAGAATATTATTTGACTGAAGAATCAGAAATTTTGCTGCAGATGAAAGAGAATCTCTTGTAAAATTCGTTCAGAATTTTTCTCTTGATGAGACAGGAAATAATATGCTTCCAACTCCTATTGTAGGCAAAAATGTATTAAAAATTAAATGATAATTATTATGCTTTATCACTAGTTTCATTATATTTAGAATAAGGCGAGGGACAACCAGAAATTTAGTTCAGGATCAAATATAAATAATAACATTAAAAAAAAATTTAAACACATTTTTATCTTATTTTTACTAATTCTAAACATTAATAGTAAAATTTATTTCTAAAATATCAAAAATTTAAGCGTCTTAAAAGGTTTAATTGGAATAAAGTAAAAACCTTTTGATCTGTCTTGTAAATCATTGTGATATCCAAGCAAAAGCAGCATCAGATCCTAAGTGTCCTAAGCTATAAGAACAAAAATCTATAAATAATTAGGTATGTTTTCTCAATTATCTTACCTATGGAACAAAAAGATTTGTCCAAAGGCCAATCATAAGCAAAATTACTTTTATATACCCCAGTCTTATCTCACAGACAGATGACGAGTATCTTAACTTCAATAGTGTATTGGTAGGTCTGATGTGAAATTGGCAGCTCTTGAAAAGGTCGAGGTCATATAACACACTGATGGCCAATAAGATGTATTTAAATCTTTTCAGGGTGTGTCAAACCCATGATTGGTTACACTGGTTTAAAAATTGCGTTATTTTACTTCATATAAGACTTGGTTGTAAAAAGTTTAACTACTTCATATTTTTTTACTTTTACTTAAATCCGCTTGCATAAATCATAGGTTTTCAGCAATAAAAGTATAGAAAATTCCCGGGGCAAAAATGAATTCTTATGTTTTGAGTGTGTGTATTTTTAATACATTTTTTCCTTTTTAGACTATCATATTTTTGTACTCTATGATCATTTCTTTAATCGCTCTCCATCAATGCTTAAGCGTATTCTTCTAATTTGATAATTTGAATTGAAATTGACACTTTTCAATGATGAAAAATTGGCTTTTACTTCTTTTCTATTTGTAATATTCCTCCTTGGGCAAAATTCTTTGAGAATTTTCGTACAAGTTCTTGCATCTTTTATATCGCTAAATTGATAACATAATGAAATTTATTTCAAAAACGCATTCCGTTGCGATAACGATTCCTTTATAAGTTAAATTTTAAATACATTTTTAATATTTTCAAATTTTTTATGAAGTCTAGCCTCAATATTTGATTTATTTTATTTCGTTCATATTTAGAATACAGTTGTGACCATTTGTTAGTCACCTAACTCCAGATATGAAATAAAAACTAACTTAACTAACTCCAGTTCAGCAAATAGACATTTCAAGAAATCGTCAAGATTCATTGACATTGAAAAACACTTAAAATAATCAAAAGTTAACACAGAAATATCAGCTGACTACTTGACCAGGTAACTGAAAGAAGTGGGTAATCGGAGTCAGAAGCTGATGATGGGGGTGGAAGTTGAAGATTCACTTTATGTAGTTGTAGAAAGATGAATGCACTTCTTAGCATTTGATTTTTCTCTCTTGATGGGTTCGTTACTTACTTAAGGCAGGATTCAGAAGTCACGATTCACCTAGATGGTCGGAATCCATTGCCACCGTAATCTTGGGTGTTAGAACTAGTCTTAAGGCAGATTTGGTCGGGAGTATGGTGGCATTTTACGATCCTTACACCTGACCACCGATAATGTAAGCAGGCAGTTGTGGATAAACGAACCGGTCACTAATGAAAAATCAAAGGCAACAAAGTGAACTCATCCTTCTACAACAACAATATAATGGATAGCTTCAACGTCCATCCCATCATCAGCTTCTAACCCAGATTATCACTTCTTTCAGTTAGCTGGTCAAGTCGTCGGCTGATGATATGGAAGACGTTGAAGCTATCCTTTATGTAGTTGCTGTAGAAGGATTTGAGAGAGCATTTTGCTTTTCACACTTGATCGGTTCGTTTATCCCCAATTACCGACTCACATTCTTGGTGATTAGTTTGCAAGGATCATAAGACACCACAAAAAAAAAAGTCAAACGAACAAAAAGCAAAGCACACAAGTAAGTAATAAATAACTAAATATTTTTTTGAAATAATTTAAATTGCCATCCTGCACGATTCTCAAATTTAGAAATGCAACGAAAGCTTCCATTCACGATAAGCAGAATTAAAACCAATTTAACGGAAGTTGGAAATAAATACAATGTGCTCTAACAAAATTAATCCTCGAGCTAACAATTACTCCTGAATTCTGATTTGACTTAGCCGTTAATAAATCTTCGTCAGCTGTTATAAGATGAAGCGTAAGGAAAATCACTATATACCCTTACTTTTTTATTTTCATACTCTTTCGCATTTAAAACTATAACACGCTCATACCATTTCAGATACATATTGAATTTAATTAATCTAGGTATGTACTCACATTAATCCTTTGCTTTTATATATCTGTAATTCTTTTTCTATCTTTCTCTTTTAGATATTGTATCTTTAAATTATGAACTATCTTTTTCTTAAATCATCGTATTGTTTTTCTTGTACCTAATATATGAACCAAGTGTGATTGAAAAGTAATATGCCAATTTATTCCATATTTTGCATTACCACTTAGCTCATTTTTTCAGTGTTGTGGTATATGGAACCATTTTCTTCACTTAATCTGTATCCTCGAGTATTTTTTTTTTTTATTATTAATATTTTGGGGGACAGGAAGTGGTTTTTCTTTTAAATGCTGGAAGGTTCAGTTGCAAAATCACGTTTTCTGGAGTTTTCTAGGTAGTTTTGCATCATTACATTGAGGGCATTTTGTCAATTTTATACCACAAATCACTTACACTACCCTTTTGTTATTTAGTTGAGTTTGAATTACAGCTATTTATTATTATTTTTATGAAGACAAAATTTTTACTTCTTTCTTTTTGCGTCATGAAAATGAGTTTTTGCGGTGAAGAATCAGTATTATTTCTTAAATGTGCCTACGTAAAAGCGTGACCTGTTTTTAATGGGTTAGCTTTAACTAAAAATTCTAGGAAATCTAGATGAAGATTAGGAATGTTTTTTTCACAGAAGGTTCTGTAAGAGGAATCAAATCACTTCTGTGCTATATGATCAAGGAATATCTCACACACAAAGATGTTGAAAACCTTTGCAATGAAAAAGGAAAAAGAATATCTCCGAATCAATTTTGGCTTCAAACCCATCAACTTAACAATCTTAGAATTCAAAGATACATTAAGAGCATTCAAATTATCAAGAAAAATTATCAGCCAGTACCTGTAATTAGTTACAGAATTTTTTTGAAGTGGGGAGAGGCAGTCAATTTTTAGGGCTTTAAGTTCGATGAATTTGTTAGTTAGATTTAGATTAAATGTAAACTATTATGGCATCAAAAATATGAATTATTCGCCCAAAACATTTTTTCTTTTTTCTTTCATTAAGCTAATAGAAGAATACCAACGTTTGAAGATACCTCAACTAATATTAAAAATAATAACAAATAAAGCAACATAAAAGAATAATCTCATCATATATCAAAAGCTATTTCTTAAATAAAAATCCACTCTCTAAAAAATTTTTTATTTCTCTTCTGCTCACACATACATTTCTGTTAATTGATACTTTAACTAAACGAAAAAGAGTCACGTTTTTTTAAAATAAAAATTATTTATAAGCCTTAAGGATCGGAAAATTTAACATTCTATTCCATTTCCAGAAAATTAAATAATTACCCTTAATAATTTAAGAAAGACCATATGAGTATAAATATGTGAAGAAAAGAGCCTTGGAAGCTGTTTTAGAACATCTTAAGAGCCCTCCAAGCATAGGCTTTAAAACGAATTTTAAGAAATGTCACTTTTGTCTTTTATAGTGTGTAAAATAATCCAATAGAAAATCAGAAAAAGAACAAATATATAAGGATAATGAAATTATCAATAAATTTCGAACACTTTTCTCAATTAACGATTTTTTAATATCGTATTAAAACTGAATATAGGTAACTGGTATAATAGGTAATATTTAAAAGAAAATGAAATTAAGTTTAAAAGAATTCTCAAAACTTATAAGAATAAACGAACTATATATTAATGCAGCTGAAATATGAGTATTAACAAACATACTTCAAATACATAAAATTTTAAAAAGAAAATATGACACCATTTTCAATAAAATAAATGTATATTAATTATTATATTAAACATTCTGATCAGTTACGAAAGGATATACACGAAAATACATGCCGGATTTTACTACAAGATTGCATGACAGGTAATGTGTAATAAGAATAATTTAAGGGGTTAATGCATGTCTTAAAAGAATTCGAAAAAAGAAGCTTAGAAAATTCTAAAGCAGCCAAAAGTAACATTGCAACAGAATATTAATATATTTAGCATAATAATACAGAATAGTCAGGCCTTTTTCTATTATATTTAATATATAATAGAATAAGAGCTCACAATTTTATTTTCTACTCTAAAAAATAAAATAGTAATTAAAATTATGCAAAATTCAATTTGTAAGTCCTTTTCAAATTTTAACTTAATTTTTATAGCAACAATCCTTTAGTTATTTCAGATTGTTATTAAATGACATAAATAAACGCAAAGCAAGTAGAGTACTAGGTACTTATGATTAAAATATCTGAAATTAACTTATCATTATAACTTTGTCGTTATTTTTTACGCATATTTTTAAATCTGACATGAAAAAAAAAAAGTTTTTAAATCATTTTTCTTTTCAAATTAATTAACAAATTACGAAACCCTGATAATTTTTCAAAATTTGACTCGGAGCAAAGACGGTTGACCCGATTTTATTCGCTTTCATCACTTCATTTGTTTACATTTCAAATCACTTCATTTGTCAAAAAATGTCATTTAGTCACGCTTAATCAATCATTACGACGTTTAATTACTTTCATTTGTATGTAACACAGTCATAACCTGGATTGTTTATCAATTAAAAATTTTGATTATGATGCTCGTGCCGACATCTAAAAATCGGAAAACAAGTTAATATAATCAATTTATGTGGTTCGTTTTACAATTCCGTTGAAACTTTAATCAAAAGAACACAAACTAATTAAAAAGCTCTTCTGTACCAAATAGCATATGAATAAGAAACGAAAATTCTAGTTCTACTCCATTAACTTAGTTCAATGGCATTACTGCGTAATTTGTTTATTCATTGAACAATAAAATAAAATAAAAAATTTATTTTCTTACATCAATAATTGCTCCACATATGTACAATTTCTTATCCAAAGGTTATGGGAATGTAAACATCTAAAATTGTTTCAGAGGTGAGCCTTTTCAATTCACATTTTGAAATTCAAAATTTGTAATTAGTTATATTTTGTATTTTTCCTTTGTATTTTTAAGTATTTAAACTTGGTTTTGATTTATATTGTTATAGTCTATTGATGGCGGCCTAGATTAAGTCCTAGATCTATTGTCAATTATATTAATTGTTCCTTAATATTCAGGAACAATTAATATAATTGACAATATAAATTGAAATGTTTTATATCAAATCTGAACGACTGAATATGTTTATTTTTTTTCCCTTAGATTCTATAAAATAAAAGTATGCATTTTTATACTTCACTTATATGAGATAGAAATGCTGTATCTTTGGGTTTTTTTAAAGTGGATTTAAACGCTTACACAATTAAATAATTTTTCTTTTTAAAATATGCAATTAAAGGTAAATGATTTCTAAATTTCTGTTCACTAAATCGTTAAAATAGAATCTAATAATCTTTTTAAATACTTATTTATAATTTTATCAATCAATTATTTTGAAAACATTACAGCACTTTAAGCTATTTTATATTCCTGTTTCATATTAATTTGATATTCTACTGAATACAAATTCTTATTAATGGATTAAATGAAAAACTGGTCTTATAATAATTATTATATTAGAAATATTTTTATAAAACTTTTATATGAGAAGAAAGTTTCTCATGTCCTCTCTTTTATAAATTAACTAATTCCTTCAGCAGTGGAATATATATTCCTAATTTTATAGATCGATTTTATCGTTATTTTTTACCCCGATGTGCTATTTAACTTTCACTCTACAATCTAGTTCTTTATTTTTACCCCATTAAGTATTTTTACTCCATTTAATATTTACTTAACTTCTTTTTAACTATTTTTTTTACTTTCCTTATGCAATACATCAAGTCTTGACAAACGAATTGGGGAGAGAGATATTCAGTACTACATAAATTTACTGAATAATTAATTAAACCTTCTCATGTATGTTTAATGTAAGTATCTTATCTGGTAATATATAATTTATCATAAAAAGTACCATTTTTAAACATGCTATAAAACTTTACTCAAAATTTCAGTTTGGTACTTCATACTTACTACCAATTTCTCCAATTATCCAAAAAACTCAAAACACATCTTAAACTTTCTGCATCCCCCCCTCTACTTTTATTGAAAATGAAAACCAATATAATCCATACCCCGTCACTTCTCTCTGATGATATTAATTCCTCTAACACCTCACTCATATTAAACTTCAAAGAAATATGTAAGATATATAACATAAGCAAAACCAAATATACCGTAGCAGCATTTGAATCAATCTCCAATATTTTCCCTCAAAGCAATCTAGGTATTCTAGATAATGTTGCAAAAGCAGTTAATTTGCTCTCCAAAAGTTTAATATTTGGGGGGGAAAGTAATTTTTTTAACCCCAACCCTCAATCTATTCTCTAATTACTAAATCATCCTTGAATACAAGTTCGAACTAAAACTGTTACATGCTTTGGCTACCCCCATCAATTTCATTCTCTCATATAAATAGTTCAACCAATTCCAAGTTTTCGACTCCCTTTCCTCTTTCCTTGCCATACCGTTCTTTTAAATTTTATCGTAGAATTCCCAGGAACTTCTCTACTTTTTTTTTTCTTTTATTTAATAAAAAAAACCTCCTGAGTATTTCTTCAAGAGGTAAAAAATACATATAATTAAAAAAAACTATATATATATTTTTTTTATTACTATTTTTTTATCTTTTTATTTTATTCTCTCTTGCTTGTGTTTCTTGAAAAATTTGAAAATTTTATTAATGTTGAAATCCCTCGTACTTCGCACATAGAAATAAGAAAGTTTAATTTCTTTATCTTTTAAAGTGATATTGAAGTGGATAAAAAAAAAGAGACTGGAACATATGAATTTGATTGAACAGCTAATTAAAGATTAAGCGACTAAACATGCTCCATAGCTCGCAAATTTGTAAATTACATAAATATTTGTGCATTTTTTAAAATAAATTCATTGAGAGCTTAATGTTTTAAGTATTCTCCATCCTGAAACAATAATTAATATATAATTGTTTTCAATAAGGAAGTGATGAAAATTTTCAATATATATTTCTATATATAGCAATTTATGTACATCGAAATTTCGATGATCGATGTACAGAGGATCGACTGTACACACACATACAAACACACACACACACATATATATATATTCAGCATTATTTAAAAAACATTCAAAACAAAAATAAATAGCGTATCAAAATAGAAAAATAATCAACAAAAAAATGGAACCCATAAGTCAAAAGGCAATTGAGAGCAGAGGACAGAATATGCGGGATTAAACTAGCTTGATGGTACCAACCTTCCCTTGTTGCGATTTGGTAGGCTGAATTAGAAATATCCAAAATACAAAAGAGCACAATGATTAAAAGAAAAAAATAAATAAAAAAGTTATCATTCACAAAAATTGAAAAAAAAAATAGCAAAAAATCAATAAGTAATAAAAATAACGTTAACTATTACTTATAAAAAATTTAAAGAAATGAAGATTTAATCAAGGGAGTAGATAAGTAAAACAGTCTTCAAATTTTTAAAAATGAAAATGCTATATGCAAAGTTTTTCAAAGAACGGATTTAGCCACACAGGGTGCACTTTTTTTTAATAATTATTATAAAAGAACTCAATATTAAATATAAGAATTAATGTAAACGATGAAATACCGAGAAAAGGACAATGGTAAACTTTTCCGATATTAAAATTAAAGGAAACGATAAATTATTAAATTGAATATAATTAAGCTAAACGTAATTAAAAATAAATCAAACAATAAATTATTAAATTGAATATTATATCAACTACATGTGATAAAAATTGAAGCAAACGATAAAAAATTGAAAAATGCCATCATTACCAAAAAGTAAAAAAAGATGCATGACGCATGGAATAGGCTTAAATTAGTAATGAAATTTATCACAATTTACATTTTTTCACACATTCTTTGAACCATTTTACTCTTTTACAAACTTTAATATTTTATACAATCAACCAACCAAATACCAACAGTTTGTATCTTTTTTTGACTTAATCGTAGTGGTTACTTTTTGCTTTTTGAATAACCTTCAAAAAGAATCTTCTCTAGAGATTTTTTAGCTTATATAAAGTATAAAATACGAAGACAAGTACCTGTTTTTGACGAAAGATGGCATTCCTAAGAAAAATTGGTGTTACCTTTGTGACCTTGCTGTGTTAAATGTACCAAAAAAATTTGACACTGAATAAAAATTTGGCTGCTGTTACGACGTGTTGTCGTCTTCATTTTGGGAAGAATTCTCACCTTCAATGAAACCTGGATTCATCATTATGCCCTGGAAACCAAGAAATAATGAAAGCAACCTGCTCTACAGAAAGTGAAGGCGGTCTTTTCCATAGGCCTAGAAAGTTACGACGACGATTTTTAGGGGTGCGAAGGGCGTCATACTCAAAGACATCTTATAAAAAGAAAAAAAAAAGATCAGAGGAGAATACTGCAGTGAGTTACTCCATTCCCATTTCTCATTCTTAACAAGGGTACTTTTTGAGCCACTCTCGTTTATGAATCCTAAAGTATACCCGAAAAAATATGTTTCCAAAACAAGATAGTTGTCCATCATTAATCATTTCCAGTGTTAACCAAAAAAAAAAAAAAAATCACTACATGTACCTAAAGTAACATTCAATCAAAAAATGAAACTACAATAACATATTAACTTAAATAGCTAGCAAACTAAAAAATTTGATACTAAGATAAATATTACCATCAATTTACAAGAAATTTTCAGCTATATACGGAATACTTTCCCCCAAAATCATAGCAGCACTTAATCATAGAAAGCTTTTGTGCACTTAATGAAGTATCCATGTTTCGTATACTGTGTGTTCCTTAAAAAAAAGATATTTCTCGTCATTTATATCTTTTTCATTCAATCATTTCTTCAAATTATTTTTTACCAACCTAACATCTAACCAGTTAGTAGCCGAAACGGATATCGTGTAACTTTTCATTTGAAATCTGTTTTAGCCAACCCACTTGCGTATGGAACCCAAAATTTATAACACTATAGTTCTATCAAGTTTCTTTAAAATGTAATTTCGCGTAACTGGATCTTAAATCAGTAAGTCCTGCTTCAAGTCATCAGGCAAATTCCACCCGTCTCTTAATAAACCCCGAGGCCACGGAATTCGCAAGTGCAGTTCCTCTTGCCATCCACCTACTACAATCTTTCGTAAGTTTAATTAAATTTTTATCCAGCTGTGAGATCTCGTCGTATGTTCTGCCAATCCCCCGCTTTTTAAATCTACGTTCGAACTCTCCCTCTACGCGTTACGTAACCCCTGTGCCCTCATCTTTTCATTGAGTCGGACCGTGAAAAATCGTGATTGGTTTACCAATTACAAAATGACTGCGGCTTGTATTGTGAAGATATCGTCCAACTCCAGAGGGACTGAACATGTATTACTTTGTACAGTTTGTAGGCGTTTCGGGTAAACAAAAAAAAGGGGGAAATAGAAAAGAGAAATTTATCACGAAAGAATGTTGTTGTTTTTTCAAACTGTTGAAATCAAAAGCAACGGGTTTCTTTCCCTTTTATTTACCCTTTTCGTTCTACTCCTATTGTTGCAAATAAAATCTAAAAATCAAATTTTATAAACTCGGTATTGATACAGCTAATTTGATATAAATAAACTAAAATAATTTTTCAGGTAGCCTACATCACTTGAAATATCCTGCAATACTTTTACATCGGCATCCAGTTATCTATCAACTGTGTAAAATTTTAGTACAATGTATAAATTTTATTTAAGATATATTATTAATGGTGCTGCTGTAAATAATTAGATATGCAAGAGATATAATATATATAGAGTCTTAATTATTACTGATAAATTACCAAGATGTACTTGAAAAAATTATTCTGTATATTAATTTATTATTATGCACATAATGTTGTAAATTAGAGTTATTAATGTTGGTTTGTTTGGTTTCAGGAAGCAGCAAAATGAAGACTCCCACAGTTCTTATTATTATCCCGAGTTTTCGTAAAACTTGGATTACTACTCAAAATAATAGTGATAAATAATATTTGTGTTAATTATTCTTGACTTTGTAACATAGTCACCATTCAGTTATACATTTTTTTCCAGCAGTTTTTTTTTTTTTTTTTTTGACCTTTCGAAGTCCGTCACAGTAGTAGAACTCAGCAGATTGCACTTTACCTTCTCTACACTGCTAATTACTTCAATTTACTACTTTCTGAAGTCTAAAAAATCAATATTTATAACTATAATTTACAAAATTATAAACACAATGATCAATTTATAAGCAAAATAAATTTTATTCAGATATCTCAGTTATTTCTTAATAATAATTTGTACTTTCCGATACCCCCCTCGTACTATTTGGAAGAAACCATGAATTGTGTAAAGGTTGTATTTTTACTCATATGACATAAGAAAAAATCCCGGCACCTTAAAGGTATAATTTCTGTCTAAATTAAGAAAGAAGAAAATTAAAACTTCTGATTTTTATATTACTTTTTATGCCCATATGTAAAGTACATTTTATTTGATCTCGCTTCGTTTAGAAAACCTCAGAAATCAATATTTATATATATATATTACTTTAGTTCAATAGTTAAAATTTCATTCAGGATAATCCTTTCATATGTATCAATAAAATTATGATGTTAATAATGCGTTAACTGGAATAATTTATTGATCATCAAAAAATGCAGCTAATTCTCCAATAAATTATTTCTTTAAAAAATTATGTGCCTTTAATAGTATCTAGTCTCATTTGAAAGTAAAAAATTATATGTAAAAAGCTGAGAGAGATGGCTTTATATATATATATATATATATATATATATATATATATATGCTCAAATTTATAGCTGAATACATAATCTGTTTTGCCTAAAATAGTCGGAAATGTGCAAGGAAACAATAATTTATGTTCTACGTTGTTAAGATGGTGTTCATAAATCTGTAAGCCTTCATGTGAAGTTTAACGATTTTTTGATACAGCCTTTAAGGGTGAATTGTGGCGTACAGCAGTCATGCAATAAAAAGATATTAGTTGAATAAATTAAGTTCACTCTAGCATGAATAAATACAGATGAAAAGAATGTTTTACTGAAGCTTAAGTAATTTTTTATCGTATATAACTGTTTAATACATGTAAATATATAAAACTAGGTTCTGAAATATAAATTTCTTTTAAGAAATAAAAATTAGCAAATAACAATGAACTAATTTTCACATACTAAGCAGACTTTTTCCAAATCATTTACATATATATATATTTTTATATTTCTTA
Source organism: Nephila pilipes (assembly GCA_019974015.1). Lineage (NCBI taxonomy): Eukaryota > Metazoa > Arthropoda > Arachnida > Araneae > Nephilidae > Nephila > Nephila pilipes. Next base: position 410,178 of record BMAW01033922.1, on the reverse strand, counting down.
TAAAAATTTAATATTTCTCATAATCTATGTAAAAATTATAAATATTAATAACGCCATTAATTGATTGATTATTAACTTCGCACTTGGAAGCAACACGAGGGATATTGGCAACGGATTTCTAATTTTGAACACCGGTTAATTGAGAAAGACATTGCTTAAACTAGTATCTATAAACTTCCACACCACGCCAATGGGAGGACTTACAACCTTGACAGATTTAGCGTACATCAAACCCGCTACTCGGCATGATATTAGGATTCGAAGACTCGACATGAAGTTTGCTATAATATCTTAAAATGATGCGGACATGGTAAGCAAGTGGTTATTGCATCGAGCAATTGGTCTGCAATGTTTCAGTCCAGCCGCACGTTCAAATCTTGATTTCTCCCTAGACCCGTCCCCTAGAAAGGCTTATGCACGTTAAATCTATCGGGGCTCAAAGGTTCTATGGTGTGAATGAACTGAGTGGGACTCATGTTCCAGAGTCGCGATCGCCATGTGATCATGGTTGGTGGATCGGGCAACTGAATAAACTTTCCATCCTATATTAGACTATAATAATCCAATGATATGGAATTTGTTTAATTCATCAAGAAATGCTTTAATAATTTTTCTTCTCATTTTCTAACCTGTGGTCGATGTTTATTGATAAATGGTGTTTTTAATTCCTAAAGAAATCAAAAATATGCGCTGGATTTTTCAGTTACTGTCCGTTTATTAAGGGATTTATCTGACAGCTTTTAAATTATCAAGTATCCAACTACAGTGATGTAGATTGATTGATTATTTATTAACATCCCATATGAAGAAGCGAAACGAGAGTTATTGACGACAGACCACGTAATTAGGAGCCTAATACAAGTAATGAGGCAACATCTGAACTAGTACCCCACTCTCCGAACTTCCACACCATCCCAACGTAAGGACATTGAATTTCGACAGATTTAATATGTAACAGTTCCCCGATACGGCGAGTCTAGAGTGTCATCAGGTCTCGAATCCATGACTTGATTGAAAGAACGAGTGATCATGACTTCTCGGTTATCATGTCTCTTCTTACTTTAATGTAGAAATAACACATCAATCAATAACTCCCGAGACTAACCCAGAGATGGCGCTCGTAGTAAACCAGTAACCAGGTCTTTCTAGAGTACTAACCTTTGCTTGAAACGTGTCAAAATTTTAAGTCGATCGGACCAGAAACAGCTGAGTTATCGAGGTTGGAGTAAAGTCGTTTTGTAGTTTGTTTAAAAAATGGAAAAAACCGAGTTTCTCGTGTTCTGATAAAACATTGTTTTTTAATGGGTAAAAACACCGTGCAAGCGAAACAATGGATTGAAAAATGTTACCCGGACTCTTGTCCATCAAAAGCAACGATTTGTCGGTGGTTTGCCGAGTTTAAACGTGGTCGTACCGACACAAATGACGCGGAACGCTCGGGTAGACCTGTGGAAGCCGTTACACCGGAAAATGTGAGTGAAGTGACAAAAATTATAATGAAAGATCGTAAAGTGAAGCTCCGTGAGATTGCTGAGATGACACAGATATCATATGGAAGTGTATTTGAAAAGGTTTTTGAAGTGAAGTGAAAAGGTTTTTCCAAGGGCAGGCGATTGTTTTCGATGGAACAAAACAGCAACGAGTCGATTGTCAGAAAGCGTTTATAGTTACCTGCAACAAAAAGATTTCGGCGAAAAAGATTTGGAAAAGCGTTGAACGATTGTAACACCCTAAAAGGTGATTAAATAAAACAGTAGGCACATGACAAAAATTAAAAAGAGCCTCAATGTTAGTCTCGGGAGTTATTGATTGATGTGTTATTTATGTGAACTTAAATAAAAGCATATGTGTGTGTGTGTGTTATTTGAAGATAAGATAATAAATTTCCCTTATTGAATCTGGAAACGGACGCGACCAGCAGTAATCCGCATTTGACCATTACTGGTGTATAATACTTATATCACTGTATCATTATAAGTGTGTGTGTGATTTTTTAATGACCTTTTTCAAAACAAGAATTGATGAAAATGAGAACAATGTTTACAATTTTAAGACAGCTTTTTATGTAAAAACACCTCTAAATATCCATTGCCTTATACCAAACGTGAGTTTAGTTTAGTTTTTTTTATTTATTAACGTTGCACTGGAAGCAACACGAGGGCGATTGGAGATGGACCTCGTAATTTTGAACCTCGGTCAAGTGACGAGGACGACCCCTGAGCTGACACCCCCCTCTCCTAACTTCCAAACCATGCCAACGGGAGATTATTGATCGATGTGTTATATTTGATAGCTCTAGTTAATAGACTGTCAAGTAAATCAGAAAGTAGCAATTAGTAATTACAATCTCTTCAATGGTTCTTTTTTTGTTTCAACCCGTGACATTTTTTCTCAGTGTCTTTCAAAACAGGGATATATTTATGGATAGATAAAGAAAATTCATTATTTTCTTAGACTTTGAATGAAATACAATGAAGAATAAGAATCAGACTTAACTTCAAAAGACTGATCTTTTATTCCACGCAACAAAATAGAAAAAAAAAGCAATAAAAAACTAAATATTTAGAAACCAAATTTAATTTGACAGGATAAATAATAATATGATAAATAGTAATTATCAGTTTAGATGACGTTCTCTATCTTAAGATACTCTCTTTAAACTTAATGAGTATTGAATAAATTTAATACACAAGAAAAGAATTAATGATTAAACTATATATGCAGCAAATTTACTGCTTAAGTCGTTAGACAAATAAAAATAAGGATCAAAAATATTCATTCATTAGGAACATTTAGATCTATAAGAAAAAAAAACTCGAAGAAAATCAGGACATTTCATTTAAAAAATTTATAACATAGATGTTTCACTAGTCTATTATGAATCAAGTATTATATGAAAAAAAAAATACCTGGAAAAAAACAAACGATTATTCTACGTGCCTAGTGATTTTGAATGACATTGGAATTCAAGCAAAACAATAATTCGATTTTCAAAGATTAACCTAATGCAAAACTGAAAATAAATTTGTTAAAAACTAAGTTTCTATCAAATAAAATTACGAAAGTATTTTCACTAAAATTAATTCTTAGGTTTTAAATTTATCTTAAGTATATATACAATATGAAAACAAAAGTATATAAAGTAAGTTAAACTGGTAATTTTTTGTAAATTTTGGACTGTGGAAGATTACACATTTACGTTTTATACGAAGAAAAATGTCTGGACGATGAAACTCTTACAACAAAAGACATGATTTCAAATGAAATAGGGTCTTTTATTTTTGAAGAATACAGGAAACTGCTTTTACCTACAATATTTCTTCTAACAACAAAACTTTGGTTTTTAAACTCTAACTTTTGGACGTCACGATATGCAATGCAACAGTATGGTTCTTTTGCAGACCATACCGTGCCCTTTAACATTGAATTCTCAGTATATCCTTTTACGTGTTTCAAAATGAATAACGTGCACTCCGAGAGCATTCTCAGTTCACTTGCACACAGGGCCGCCTTTTATCACTGTATTCTTTTCCGTGTTGAATTGGTACTTAATACCGCCTCAGTGGGAAAAAAACGTACAATCTGTCTTTTGATAGTGACAAAAGAGCAACTACAGTGGAGGTCAGAAGCGGAGATGATCTCTGCATTAATATCGAAGAAAGCATACGCCATTCTATTCCGCTGTGATTGCAGGTTTCAGCGGTTACAAAAGGTAACACACTCGTAACACCAACTGTGCTGTTATTAACACTGATGTCCTGGGGTTTCGAGCGAAATAGGGACACACTGCAAATTGCAGTGGTTGTTACCGGTAATCCTATAATGTCCGGCCGGATGTAAAATGGATGGCCTTTGCCGATGGGTTATGTAAGTGGTGTCAGGAATGCATCTGTATTCGAAGAATTCATATTCTTTTCAAGTCTCGGAAAAGCTGCAAATCAGCGATGTCTTATTCAAAAAAATAGACCGAGTTCAAAGGGCAAATGAATGGTCGAATTCTGAGAATTTAGGGTATCTATTCCAGTTTGAGGTTTTAAGAGCTAAAGGATAATTATATTTTCTTTTTTAGAAAATCGTTATTATTAATTTCGTTCAAGTATAGTCTTAGAGCTTATGCTATCGTTTAATATTTTCTGTTGGTTAGACGTAGAAATCGCGTTAATAAATGTTTATGCAATTTGGCGGGGCTCATTATTTATTATCGCATTGCATCTAATTTTTCGATATTTCTTTATTGGATATAGTTCATTTCGCATTTAGTAAGATTTTTATTGTATAGTATTTTGCTATTTTTATTTTATTGAACTTAATGTAAAGGTTGCAAAATTGATATTTATGCAAAGAACGTGGCTTTAATACAAATATGGGGGAAAAAAGTTATATTTTGCAAAATTATAATACATTAAAAATAAGTCTTATATTTTGTTAAAAGTTGTAAACATGTTTCCTGCTTCATGTACGAGAGACCGTAACAAACATGTTATTTCAATAAAGTTTTTTTCTCCTTTTTATACTTCCTTTATGAACATTCAGATCCCGTTAACACGCGGTTCAGTAACACGCGAATCTATTTTACACGTGGTTTTACTATGGATCTCTCTATAAGCAATCGTTTGTGATATCCTTCCAGACATTGCGGCATCATAATTCTCTCTTATTCCTCTTTTTTTTTTTTTTTTAAATTCACGGAAATCTTTTGTTCATATGGCATCCCGCTTTGTTGTAAGAGCAGGCATAAATACCTTTTTTCTTTTTGATTTATATGCATGAATCACTATTTCTGGGAAAGTGAAAGTGAAAGTTTTGATTTTTTTTCTAAAATATTATTTTCAAGATATCGTGGTCAAGGAGATTTGTTGTACGTAACTTTTTCGGATTCTCGTTTCGTTTCCCCCTTGTAGGGAATGTAAGTTAATTCGTCCTCTGGACAGGAAACTCTGAGTCTAAACTAATTTCAGCCCTCTCCATTCTGTTTATATGAATGACCCTTCCCCTAGAGGTGAATTAAAGTCTTTTTTTTTTCTTTTCCTTGAAGAATCACAAAAAGTAAAAACTGTTATGCTGGAGATTTTATTTATTTTCCCTCTTCCTTTGATATTTTAAAGTAGAAAAGTGATATTTTGAAAAAAGAGTGTAGAATGTTTTTATTCGTTAGGACTGATTAATTAAAGATACATTTTTAATTGCGATTTTATATAAGAGTTTTTGCTTACTTTGGTATTTCAGTGTTGTAATATAGAAGTGTTTTGTATCAATCTGTATTATAAATTTAATATAGTAAATTTATTTGAAATCAAAGAAATATATTCATAGTAAATACTATTTTATCTAAATTGAAAGAAAAAAAATCACTAGCATTTCTTACTGTTTTGATAGTTAAGTGAGTCATTTTCTTGCAATTTCTATTTTTACTTTCTCAATAAGATTGAAATTATGTAAGTAAATGCCACAAATTATAAGTGATAATTGATCTTTTAATGAGATAAGAGTTTTCAAAGTAAATTAATAGTTAAGCGATTAGGAAAACGAAAATTTTAAGTAAAGTATCAACTACCTTTCGAACAATAAATGGGCTTTAATAATGTCATTTTTGGAAAGAAAGCTAACCTGCTAATATTAACCCGTGAAATAGGATTGGAAGTGTCTCATGACACACGTGTCATGGATATAAAGGACTTAATAACAAAATCTGATAAAAGTGATGAATTTTGCACAGACTATTTTAGAAATATACTCGAGAATTGCTTAGCGAAAAAGGACACAAAAGAATAACTAGGGAAAGAGAGAGCAATAGCATACATTTGAATAGAAAAAACAACATTAACAAATCGAAGCACAAAAAAAAATCTAGTAGTAATAATGCTGTTTCAGCAACCAATCAAACTTACAAATTAAAAAATTAATTCCAAACTTCGCCCCGAAAGATGACGATGTGTCCTTGTTCTAAATTTGTTTCAGTGACAGCTAAGGTTTCTGAAAATCGAAACGGAACTTTGGGTCGTTTATCGAAATGAAGTGCTGCCTAATGACATGGCACAGCTTATTCCTAGAAAATCTGAGGAGAAAACTCAAGACGTCAACCACATTAAAGAAAAGTGCTACTTGAAATATTTAAATTGAGGGCAGAAAAACTACATCCCTTTTTTGCCACCCACAGAAAAACACCCGAAAAAAAAACGTAAAAAGATATCCATTTGGAACTCCAAAGATTCTTCAAGAGCTGGTTGGTAGAACTGAACATTCAGGATTTTGAGGGGGAAATTTTTGATGGTTCTCCATAAAATGAAGAAAAGGGTCCCTCCAAATTTCAGAGAGCACATCTTGGATATATGGTCTGACTGAGTCACCCCTGATGATCTATAGAGAAACCGGATACATACGAAAATTTACTAACAACTAAGAAAGTTTGTCAAGTGTCCAGCTCAGTTACCAACAGAAAGTTTCATCCGAAACAAAGGGTACAACAGAGACCCAGTAATCAAGGAATATGGCGGCACCTTCTGTCTGGGATTCTCAATCACAATAGGTAGGATCTCGGAGTCCCCATTCAAATTTAAAGAGACTGCAGGTATAATGACAGAGCCTAAAGAAGTACTAGTGGATTTGAAGAGAACAGATCCTCAATAACCTATTACGGCTGTGGAGTCTCAAGAGTCATCACATTCAAATACCGCACTTGCAAAACAACATTGCAAAATGACGATATCCTATCGTCCAGTTTAAACCACATAAGTTTTTACAGTTTTTCTATGGAAGGTCACCCATCAAGTATCATTTCAATTTTGGTAAGGTAGATTTGGTTGATTTGGAAATGATTTAGGACTTAAGATCAACGATCTGGAAAACCAATTGCAAGTTCTGTTTGTAAAATTATTCCCAATGTAGGTAAAGTGATGTGCCAAGCAAATTCTTCTGATGATAAAGTTTGGATCATTTTATATCCTTTGAGTCATAGCAGGGGAAATTGAGACTTCGATGTTCATGCCAAAGAGTGAGGGCCCGTACTTGGTCCTCGTTCAGAAATCGAACGCTTTTTATGTCATTGCAAGCCGTCGACAAACCGTCGGAATCGATAGAGACTTGCCCTGCATCTTCAATTATGCCCCCTTACCTCTTCAGTTGTCCTGTACAGAAAACAAAGTGGATCACCGCAAGTCACTTTGACACAACACACAAATCACTAACATTTGTGTGCTTCAAATACTATTTCGAAGACTGAACACCTTGTCCAGAGAATTAAACAGTCTTTTTCTAGAACCAATATTACAAGAACTCCCATGACTTTCAGTTCTGTCTCCTTGTTGAGACGTTGGCGGAGCCAGAGAGGGGAGTTATAACCGCCCTTATTATATTAACTATATACTGACTGTCACAAGCAGCAGACACGTCCTTAAGCGACAAGGCTAAACAAGGAGAAACGATTCAGTGAAAGCCAAGAACGGGAAGAGTGTACATGTGGTGACACTCCGTCCCTTTATTTTCTTTGCACATTTGAACTTATATGTGTAATTGTTGTTAAAGTGTGTGTATATGTAACTCATTTCAATTAATAAAATGCTATGACGCTAATGGATACCTTTAATGAAATCCAAAACGATACCCTCTTCATAACTGGTATTAATTGAAACCCAACGGACTCTAACAGTGATACACAACGGCTTCCACAATATTAAATTTAAAAAAAAAAAAAAAAAAAAAGAATTATATAAGAAATTTCAGTACTCTAGCCAAGAATAAACCGCCTCTCCACCAACACTGAGACTTATTTAAATCTAATAAATACAAATATAGTTGTTGACGTGATCAAGTACTTGTTCATGTATGTATATACAAAAAAAATTTAAAATAAGTTTTCAGGGGAATGAAGCAGTTTAGGATATCTCGTAAATAATCCTCAGATTCTATCACTGGTAAAAGATGCTTCTCAGGTTTCTTATGACCTATAAACCATGTCTGGATGGTTCCAATAGTTCATCAAAAATTCATCTAGAAAAATAAACTATATTATACTTTTACAAAGTCTGCTATAAATACATGAAGAAACTAGAAACTTGACTAAATAAATGGAGATTTTTAAGGAGTTGTAAAACTTACAGCACTTTATAAAGGAAGAGGGGAGGAGAAACATTTTAATGTACGAACAATAAAAATGCGGCCGAGTGGTCATTGTCGCGAGCTCATAGTCGGCGGTTTTTTTTTCGTCGAGTCTTGGGGTCGTCCTAGTGCTACTAAAGACCTGTCGTATAGTGGGGCTAACGCACGTTAAATGTCGAGACTCAAAGTTTTCACATTGGCTGGGTGGGGAAGTTTTGAGAGTGGGATGCCAGCTCAGGTGCCATCCTTGTTACTTGACCTAGATTTAAAACTAAGAGGTCTGTCGCCAATAGCCCTCGTGTTGCTTCTAAGCGTGAAGTCAATTCAATGAAAAATAGTTTTTTTGCCGTAGTTACTTAGTTTTTATGTATATTTGTATATATTCTTTAAACTATTATATATATATATAATTTGTTTATTATAAATTTAATAGACACCTAGTCCAATTCTGCCTTAAGAATAGGCAAAAAAAAATTTTAATTTATGCCATGTATTTGCAAATATTATCTTATGTTCATTCTCCCTCATGATCACTAAATGCTTTAACTAAAAATATGAATAAATGAGTCATATTTGACTATTGATAGCTTAAGTACAGAGCATTTTACACGTTAAAAGAAATATTTCTGGCATTTTTTTTTCTTTTAAATTTTTTTTTATCAATTTGTAGAAAGCTCCGTGCATCATAGATTAGGTTAGTCTGTTTATTATTTTATATATCTACTTTCAATCTCTTTCTTATTTTATCTCCGTACAAATTAACATTGCATGCTATATATACTTTATCAAAAATGCGTTGAAAGCTTAGTAGTGGCTAAACGTGAAAATGTAGATCATCTACATGATTATTTTTCAAAATGTATTTGAAATTATTTACTTATGTTGATAAGCCACTTTAGAGCTTCCTTTGTCACTTTCTTTCCTTTGAGCCATTTTGGAACTTCCTTGTCTTAACCCTTTAACTGTGGTATATATTTCAGAAAAGAAATACCAAATATGAAGGAAAAAAAATTCCTGCTTAATTTTGTGTATTATATCAATAATTAGGTAGCATATGGGAAAAAATAAAAGATTATACTTAAGTTATACTCAAAATATTTCAAATACAATAACAGGAATCAAACGGCATAGTAATTTTTATAGCTAAATACAATAAACTAATGCTAAGCTTAATACTACAATATGAGTTTGAATATATGGGTTTCACAATTCCTTTACAGTATGATGTATACCACCCAAACTTGGCACTGTGGACTCAAGCTCACATCACACGTTTTACACACCCTGAATTACCCAAATTATGTTCTTCATCAACGTATGAACCAGACACTGCAAAAAAAAAAAAAAAAGACTTTTTCGTGTAAAATTCATAGAAAAAATGACAATAACAAATTAAAAATCTGACAATGTTTCTCTCTCTTGAAGTACAAATGCTGTTATCTGTTGTGAAATGAATGAACTACATATTAAATGTCTATTCGAAACGAAAACGATCTCAGTTTAGCCTTCACCGAAGAGAAACATTAATATTTCTCCTGCCCGAACTCAGCATCACAAATATTGCATGTTTGAGTTGCCTTAATTGGATTAGGGTGACATTAGCAAGCGGTTAATTCATAGTGGGTACAAACTGTCGAAAAAATATTTAATTAATGTTTGTTTTATGTCTTTCCTCCCCAAGACCATATAAAATGCTTTTTTTTCTGCGTCTTAATTAGAAATGTAATTATTTTATTAGTTGGGTAGTGGATTATATTGAAATTTTATCTCATATACATTGAAAATTTCATTTTAAAACAATTATTTTGTATTTCACCTATTTTTCATAATAACAAATGTAACAAAGTGTAAATTATGTGGCTACTAATTTATAGAAAGGAAATGGCGTGAATTTCTGCTTTAAGTCTATAGCCAGTTGAATAATTTAGTTGTATTCATAACACTCTATTTTCCATTAAAATATTAAGAATCAGTGTCAATTTCACTATAAAATAAATCTCCTAGAAATAAATGAGCTTATAAAAAATAATTTGCGTTTTTTACTTTGAAATTATTATATTCTGGAAAAATAAATTATTGATGTACATGAAATGAGAAAACAAATTAAAATCCATTATTTAGATAAAGATTAAATAACAAATACCTTCAAGAACATTACAATTTTTTAACAATGCGACACTCTTAATAAATTGGCTGCAAGGGAAAACAAACTTAAAATCATCTGTAAATTTGTTATCCAACCTAAGTCTTTTCGCTCGCTTATTTTAGTATAATATTTTAAATGCTTTTTAAAACAATTTCTTTTAACGAGGCATTTACATTTACTTCTATACATCTTAACAATAAAAAGCAATCTGTCTTTCGGAACAATTAATTTTACCCATCAGACCGAAGGTGGAAAACCTACACCTGTTCAACAAGACTTTTTTTGACACTGAAGAAGAAGGATTGAAGACTTGCACCTGTTGAGTATTTCTTTGGTATTGCAAAATTCCTGTTATGGTATAGCTTAATCAGCAATTTTTATGAAAACAAAAAGCAGTTTTTTAACTTAAACTTTTCAACCTTTACTTTTTTTCTTGTACCATTGGTTATACAACATATTAAGAAATTTCTATCTCCTTAATTTTAATTTACAAAATAGTTCAAGACGATACGATGAAATTAAATTAATTGCTGCGTAATTTTTTGAACTTAAACAATATACACACCTCGATAAGTACCATTATTTACATCGAACTTTTTAGAGATCATAATCATGACGAAATTTTATCTGTAGATCAACTGGTTAAAACTTCAAACTGTTTTGTCAAATTTATAGAATAACGTCATTGTTAGCACGGTTAACAGCAGTAACCATTGGTATGCGTTGCTAATCGCTTCATTTATGAACTCAGATATGATGTCAAAATTAATACAATTTCAATTTAGTTTATGAATGTTTCTATGTGTGTATTATAATTTTGTCCTGCTCTGGGTTTTTGTAAGAACAGAAACCAGATAACTGAAAACGAAACAAAATTCGAAACAATTTCCATTATTAACTACGTCTATCATTGTTCAGTACCAATAATGAATCTTTATATTCGATTCAAGAACAAATAAAAAATACTCATAATTTATAAGAATTTACCTTTCATAGAAAATTAATTTTACGTCGCAAAACTTTTGGTTGAAATTAATTAGTAATAGCATTCTTCTAAACAGTATCTTATTTACATGTTTTCGTCTGCTCGATATAAATTGTATTTTTGTAACGCAGAATAATGTACGAATATCGTTTGATTCAAAACCATTTTTACTCTTTATAATTTGATTGATAAAATACTTGAGAATTCCTGACTAATATCTTGAAAACAAAACGCAATAATTTCTGATATTATTTAAAAAAATAAATGTTTTACATTCGATTTATTGAAGCTTTTTCTAAAATTCATTAAAAATCAAGTTTTCTACTAATTAATTAAGATATCACACAAATTTTTAATAGTATCAATTTTTGATAAAATTCGTTTTTAAAGTAATCAGACTCTCAAAGTAAAAAATTCGCCCCCGAAATTTCAAATTGTTTTGAATGCAATGCCCTCTAAATACAATTTATTTGTCCAACGACAGCATAAGCTATTTACGGCAAGTATTAGCAATTCAAATAAAACAGTTCACAAAGAGATAACTCAGTTTGAATGTGTTGAGAATCTTTCCTGTGTTTAGGCACCATTTTAATCATGACCCTTACCCATAGGTATACGTCATTAAAAATATACTTAAATATTTTCGTTTCAGTTAATCTCCTTAACATTCAACTGTAAGGAATCGTACGTGATCGAAATAGTTGCAGTCACTTTTAGCACTTGGACCATAAAACACTAGGGCGTGGTAGGTTATCCTTTCTAAAAAGGTCGAGTGGAGATGTTGAACAGCTTCTGCTGTGCGAAAAGACGTCGGTCATTCTGCTTTGTTTCATTCATTTATATTTTCCTGGTGAGCACAGATGTTCATTTTCAAGATCCGTATATTTTATTATTTATTTGGATTGGGAGTTTTGTTTTTTCTTTTTTTAATTCTTTTCTATCCTCCAAACCCTTCTAGTCTGTGATCCAACTTTAGAATCATGAAGGATATAAAAAAAGAGGATATGAGTTAGAAAACAAAGGATAAAAATGAATTGAAAGAAACATTATAGCATTTCATTACCCCTGCGGTCAAGACTAGAGTCTTTTTTTCATATTTATCTTCTCTTTTTTTTTTTTTCCTTTTGACCTCTGATGGAGATAGCTGATTTATAATTTCTAAAGATTCTCCTTTAGAAATGTTATTCGTTCTTTACAAAGTATAAATTTTTCACAACTTTCATAATTTGACCAACAATAAAATTGTGTATTAAAGAAATTCTAAAACCTCTTTATTTCTCTTTAAAAAGCGTTAACTATTTTTAACAAAGAATATTAAAATAATAAACAGTCAGGAAATATTTGACTAGTGTGAGGATTGAAAAATACTATCTCTTACTGTAACAAGTTTCGCTCAAAAACTATTTTTATGTGAAACAGCTGAAATGCAAATTCACTTATTTATAACGTGATAGAACTCGAGGATAGGAATTTAAAAAAAATTGATCGGATGAAATTAGTTCAGTGCCTATCGGAACGGAAATCAATACAATTTTATTAGCGGTTAGTGATCGTGGTCTATAGTCGTCTGAACAATAACAACAACAAAAAGTACCGTCAGTGAAAAGATTTATTTGAATGAATATTTCACAGCTAAATGCTTTAACAGTTTTAGTTTTTAAGTTATGTCATCACTGCTTCCCCGTATAACTGTTAACATCTGCCATATCATCTGCGCTGTCAGTTGAAATAGAACCATCTTTTTAAAATGTTTTTAACTGTGTGGCCTCATTGTGTTTCTTTCATATGCGAAAAGTAACTGTTTTATTTGTTTTTACAGGTCTCATATGTAAACCTCAATTAAATTTATGTTTTTGCAGTCTAACATTGTGTTTAAAAACAGATGACATTGTTTATCTGATTTCAGATCTTAATTTAAATATATTTTATGTACTGTTATTTGTTGCTTGCTATAGAAATTGAATAACTGGGTGTGCCGCATATACTTGACTCATTAAAAAAATCTTATAATGTAAGTAACATCCGAATGCTTTTAAATTTTGTTTGCTAGTATCAACGCCCGTGAATTTTGTTATCATATCATCAGTATATTTCAATGCGTACATCTTTCTTCCTGTGGTAGTGATATTGAACTTGATTTCATTTTCTTTCCAAATATAAATCTTATAAATATACAATTAAAGTATTCCGTATATTACACTGTTTAATATATTTGTTCTTGTTTCGTTGTATTAGGATATAGCATCGTTTCAGCAAAAAAATATTTATTAAAAGAATGTTGTGCGGGGAAAATTTTAAACAAGTATAATCACTTCAGTTGCATTTGAACAGAATATATTTTAAAACACATAAAATTAAGATTAAATATGGAATAGGTGAGTAAAAATTGAAATTTTTTTATTATGATATCACACGTTAATTTTTGTAAATGTTTTAAGCATGTCAAGGATTCTAATGACATCCTCCCCCCCCCCCTCCTAAAATTGAATGACTTCATTCGGTAACTTCTGACGTTGAGCCGATACATTTGACTGTATAATTGCATATGTATTTTAATCCAACTAATTTAAGATTGATAAATTTTAGATTAAATGTGACTTTTCCAGCATAAATATTTGAAGTATTATACAATAATTTCAGCATTTTAAAAATCCTTAGTAATTGTTGCATATAAATTTGGAGTTGAATGCTATACTAAATTCAGAATCATGTAATTAAATATGTATTGAGATGATTCTTCTAAAGGTAAAATCTTAATTCGTAATTCATCATTCCACTTCAAATATTACGCCTTTTGCTAGTCTTGAAAATATTGATATAATTAGGAAAAAAATTATACGTTCTCAAATTCTCTCTGTCTTTGCACTTCATCTTGCACAACATAATATTTTCTAACATAAATTTTAATAACAACATACTAATAGGCATCACGAATAAATATTAAACATCAGATACAATCGACAAGACAACGAAAACAACTTTAATAATTATTCTAGCGTCTATACTGATTTAATGCATGCGTTACTGATCACTTGTAAGCTGAAATTCGTCTCTGATTGTAGACGGCTTATTGTGATCTCAAATAAACTCACAGTCATTGTAAATAACTAATGGTTTTATTCACCGTTTTGAATTGCATTAGATTGATGTAATTATTTTACCATCACTAAAATGCATAGTAATTAGATGCATAATGTTGAGCGCTAATTAGATTAATTTATAATTCTATTTTCATTTATTTATTGTGCTCCATTTATAAAGAAATTACTTTTAACCAAAACTTATCTAAAAACTATTACGAAAAAATTCTATGAACATATTCTGCAGTACCGAACGTGAAAACTAAATGTACATTATTGTAACATATATTGTAGGATAAAAAAAATATATATGATTCAAATCTTTATGAAATGGGTAGTTTGAACACACAAAAAGTTTTAATAAACGACAATGACTTTATTTATATCAAAGACCAGGATTCAAAAAAAAAAAAAAAAAAATTACTCATTCTTTATATATGTTGAATCTATGGATACCGTTTAAAATAACATTATTAAAACAGTTCATATAGTTTCAAAATAGCTAAATATATTCTTTAATAAGAAAGTTTTATGTACGAATACGTCAAAATTAAAGGCAAATATATGTCAATAATTAATTTGTATAATGTTGCAGGGTATTTTCTACCCAAAAAGGAAAAAAACTAAAAACAGTGTGCTCACTATTATTAAATTGTTAGATTCGGATCAATTATTGTTTTAATAATTCCGCTTACAGGTATTTTTACTACTTCCTTTACCTAGTTGTGATAAAGAAATTACTGTAACAAAAGTATATATTATGTCTGCAATAATCAGTCCACCTGATAGCAGTTTCTCATTTCAGTCAGTAAAAATCATTACTAATTCTCTTCCAGAAACAGTTAATAAAGAAATAACAAGGATATTTTTTTCTGTTAATGATGTCACTAATCGATTGTGTCACTTATCGAAAACAAAGGTTGACGTTCGTTTTACTTTCATTATTATTTCCTTAAAATTAGAAACTACAGGGGACATCCCAAAATGTCCCTCATTTTCAAACAGATTAATTATTTTCAAAATTTATCTTTAAAAAAGACTTATATTAAGCTTAAAGTACATTACATTCGTAATCTTCCGAGTCTAAAAACTTAATAGGTGAAATAAAACCCAGGCATTATCTTCTGGGAATAATATTGGTGATTTTATGGATTCATAAAAATTATCGTGATTATTGACATTAAAGACCGTCAAACACGCCCAGCCTTGAGACCATTCATACCATTAATTAGAAATAATGTTTTGCTATATAATTTACTTTTTGCTGATTTCTTTTGCGGTTTTGTAACCTCTTGGAGGAAAAAAGTGTCGTTTGTTGATACTTGCAACTCACAACACTTTTTTTTTCGTCGTTCTTCTTCTCTTACTTTCATTTCATTTCTTTTTTTTCTTACTTTCTTTTTTATTATTATTATTATTTTTCTTTCTATTTTTTTTTTAATTTTTTTTAATTTTTTTTTTTTTTTATTATTATTATTTTTTTTTTTATAATTCTTCTCCCTTTCTTTTTCATTTCTTTCTTTTTTGCTATGGTTATTTTTCCAAATTTGAAGAGAGCTGAGAACTTTCAGAAGCCAAAATATTTTGAATCTATCTCATTAAGAAAATTCTCCCTTTTTATATACCTGTCGTCTTTTTTGAGCTTATACGAAAAGACACAAGGTAAATTCAACAACTGTAAAATTATAAAAACCTGACGTCCGAATCCTAATTCCACTAGAGAATATTGCGCTAAAACAAGGATGTGCTACCGCTTGGATTCAACTAATTCTTACAATCCTCAAGTGTCATGGTGTGGAAGTCAGGAAGTGAAGTACCTGCTCAAGTTATAACATCTGCGTTTATACATATATGTTTCTTTTTTTTTTTTTTTAGTGGTTCCTAATCTAAACCAAAAGAGTCACAGACAACAGTCGGAAAAAATCAAGAATCCATTTATGATGATAACTAATTTATTATCTTCAAAATTATGATTACTCAATGTTTGTCATCTATTTTACTTTTTCTGTGGTTGAGCCGCCTAAACGCATCTAAATTATTGTTTAGAATACAAAAATAATTTATCTCTTACTAACTCACTTAGTTTGGAGTGAGTAGAATAATTAGAGTTGAGAATGTGAGTCTTTAATCCTAAATTAAACCTTCTTAGTGGTCTTACTGCTGTTCATTTAGCGATTACAAATTTCATTAGGATACCTCGTGCGTTCCTTATAGTGTTTTTATCGAGCTAATTGTAATTACGTATAATATTTATAATTTCATAATTTGTGTTCTTGCTCGTAGCATTTTAATAATTATTATCATATATGTGTGTTTTTAACATTTTTCTTCATTTTTCATATTAGCGAGGTGCAATTAGTTAATACTCTGAAAAAAGTGATTACATAAATATTAAAAATACGTACGGGTATTATATAAAAATATAGTTACTACTCAGACAAACATATAGCTAATATTTTAAAATGGTATTATTAGTTAATTGAGCATAAAATAAGTAGTTTTTTTTCAGAGTTGTAAACTTTAAAACAGTTATTTTAAGTTTGTGTTTCCTCAATACATCCATGCATTTAAATCCCATTTCTTCCACAAATAGTTACCAATCCCATCCGTTTCTACATATAAATATATGTAACGCCAAATTAGAGATTCATCTTGTAATAAATTGAACACTTTTTTTAAAAAAAAATCAATGTAAAAGATATATTGGATTTCTTGCCGAATTTTTTAATATACATATTTACATTACTTTTTTCTCCTCCAAAACTAAGTAGGTTCTTATAAAATCGATCCTTAAAATTGTTTAAATTCCCTTGAGTATATTATAAAAATATTTCAAGTTGAAACACAATACACATAAACATATGAGAAATGAAGCTTTGAAACTTCCCAATTTTTTTAGAAAAATTTAAATTTTAAAATTGTATCAACAATTTATTAAGACTTTCATCTAAAATCTTGTTCTTGAAAAAAAGCTCTATATACCATGAAAACAGACATAATTTTTAAATGTATAAATTGTAAAAAATTATTCAAAGAATATCGAGTTCCCCCTTAACATATTTATTCTATTAAAATTAGTTAGCAGAATGAAAAAAAAGTTTTCCACAAATTCATCATTTATAAAAATAACAAACAAAAAAAAAATATCTTGTTTGTTTTAAGAATTTAATATCGTTTGGTGTTTTATGCTCTGTTTACAATGTAAACAGGTAATTGCTCTTAGACACACAGAGAGAGAAATGCCTATTTCCTCAAATAAAAAACATTTTAATTTACGTAGAATTTAGTTCTTGTTGAGAGAGGCCGAAAAAAAATTGAGTGAGACTGCTGCAAAAATCATAAAAAGGCAGCTTTCTTATTCTCTTGGACCAATTGCATTCACATTGTATTTTCCCAAGACCTCTGGTGGAAAAGAAAATGCCTAATCTTACTTATTATTAGGAAAAAGATTTCACTTGCTAGCAATCAAAATATTACGTTATCGAACATATTCATTATATGAATTTCCTTTAACTCTAGAATGATGTATTTCTTTAAATGTTATGTATAGAAATTTAATATCGAGAGAGTTATATATGTGAATAACTTTTCTTAACTCTAACCAATTAATTATAAATTTAATGCATTACGTTAAATTAAGAATTCAAATCAATAATGTTATGATTACGCACTGATGATACAAATAAAGTATTTACTCTTAGATATCATCAATTTGATTTCTATTATATCTTTCAGGCCAATGTAATATAGTTCTATAAATCTTATAAAATTCAAAAAATAAGATTCGTTCGTATGAAATTATACGCATAAGTTACTTATAAATAATATGCATATTTTTTGGAAATATAATTATTTAAGGCAGCATTTTCCAACCTTTTTCAGACCACATACCCCCAGCTAGCCCAGTTCGGTTTCTTTCTACGTACCCCAAACCGATAATCCTATACACATATAATCTGTTTCATTCATTACTGATTCCGAAAATTTCTCCAAAAAAGGAGTCTTTTTAATTAAAACAGGCTTCTTTTTAACAGGAAATTAAATTATTTGTTTTCGCATTGGATATATTTTTTGTTTGTTTTTTAAATGAATACAAAGATTGAAAAAAAAAAAGAATAAAGAATTAATAGGATAGTTGGAACTGCAATGAATCGCAAAATTTTCAAAAATTCGGCTCCAAACAAGCAACATCGAATCAAGAGTCGCATTTAATTTGCTTCGAAATTTATTTTTTATCTAAATATATATATATATATATATATATATATATATATATACTTATAACAAGCTTCGAGTTAATTAACGGCAACGATATGGCGTTTTGAGGAGGTTCGCTAAATTCGTCGCCGCGACGAACCCCAAAGTTTTCTAGGTTCACCATTCCGCCATTTCATGGAAGAGGCTCTCTAGAGTGGTGTCTCATGTGAGCTTCAGCAGTTTCTCCTCCAGCATTGAAAGTGTTTCTATATATACTGACAATCTTAATAAAAACCTATACATACATTTTAGAGGTTATTGTTTTAGTCGTAAATGACCACTTTTCAAAATGTTATCGTAAAAGTTTTTGCGTATACGTTTCATGTCTACTTCCACCAGTAATGATAGTAATTCTCAGATACATGTCATAGTAAATTTCTCCTTAATTTTTATATTGTAAATGTTCTTGCGCCTATGTTTGATGCCTGCCTTCTTTTGTTTTCATTTTAAGGTAGCAATAATTACATTTCGCTTAAGATATATTCTATTTAATAACTTTGTTTTAATTTTAATATCTGATTGATTCATTCTTAACGTCGTTCTTAGAAACGACTTAAGGGCTACTGGTGATAGATCTCGTAATTGTGAAGCTCGGTCAAGTGATAAGGATGACACCTGAGCTGACACCGCCATCCTCAAACTTCCACAACATGCCAACGAGAGGAACTTGGATCTTGACAGATTTAATGTGCAACAGACCCACCATATGGCAGGTCTTAAATTGCATTAGGGTTTGAGCCCACGACTCGATGAAAACGACACTGGCCGCGTGTTCGCGACTATTACCATCAGGCTACCGCGTCCACTTTAATATCTGAAAAAAATATTATTATCCACTTCAATGTTTTATTGTTTACTTTAATTCTAATATTTAACTGAATAATTTAAGTTTTATAGCATAATCGATTTTTATTCTTTTTATTAACAAAAGCATCGTTTTTGTTCGGTTGAAGTTTTAATATTTGGAATGTCATGAGAAGATGGCAATAGAATAAAGAATCCAGTGATATACGTAGAAATATTCATTTAAGTTTAAATCTCTTAGATAATCATTCAAGATAGAGTTATTTTACAGGTAATGGTATATTACCAGATTATATAAAACTATTTAGAACCCAAAAATAGTAATGTTGTGTTATTGTGAGGAGATCAATTTCAGAAAAAAAAGTTAGCTCCTTCGGTGGATAAATCTATTCTTTGCAAAACTTTTCTTGGAACAATTTTTTATTTGCTTAATTATATTTTGTCACAAGAAGTTGATTTCCTATTTATTAAAATTATTCTTTTTAATATTTTTTATCCTTTTTTTCTGCAGCGTGGCTTCTATAACTGTTTTCTTTTCCAGTATCTCCTAACGGCCTCTCATGTACCCCTCGGGATACGTGTACCATAGGTTAGGAATCGCTGAATTAATGGGTATTTTGTCACCCATTAATAAAAAAAATGCCGATAGTTAGGACGTTAGAAGTCATTAAACTCAAGTTTAATTAAAATACGAAAAAATTGAACTATAGGACCAGATTAGGATTGTCCATGAACAAGAACTGCATGACCGTCGATGTCCAAGTCGAACCATAAGTTCGAGTCCTGATTCCTCTGAAAACGAACTCATCCTGCAAAATAAAGGTATCTGCTGCATCTTAAATAATACTCGACCTCAAATTCTCGCATGGTGTCGATGTGGGAATCAGAAAAGCAAGATACAAGCTCTGGAGTCATTCGACTAAGATTCACAATTACTATAGACTTCGTGTTGTTCTACAGAGATGTCTAGTCCAAGCGAGAGAGAGAAACTAAGGATCAAAATAAATTTTACTTTAAAAATCAAAAAATAATAATAGAAACCAATAAGTACTAGCGTCCGTCTTTTATAAGAAGTTTTTTGTTTTAAATTGTGTCTCATTAAAGTTTATTTAAATTTTTATCAATTTAGATCTCTGAATATCTAAATTACGTATAAAAATTAACATAGAGTGCTAGCAATAGAATACTGTTGGCAAAAATATTAAAATTCAGTTATGTTTTCTAAAATGTAAATACTTTGTAGCAATTAAATAATCTTCGTACCGTAAGTCTAAATAATTACGATGGTTTATTTTAGCTATGAATAAACTTTTTAAAAATAAATAAACAATTTCATATTTTTTATTCTTTACTTCATAAAGTTTGATTCATAAATTTTACTGTCTTAAAATTTCGTAAAAGCATTTTGCATTCGTTGAACATTTTGAACAAACCTAAAAAAAATCCCGTATAAGTAACGATTAAAAGCATTTTAATATAGAAAAACCTCTATTTCGTATCAAATTCCCTTTTCTGTAAGAGTCATTTATTAATTTTATATTTAAATTATATTATAATTATATGATATTTACCTCAGTGTGAATACTACAACTATTTTTCCAAGAATTCTGCAACAATAGAAATTATCATGAACATATAATAAATGTTAAATCATCACTTATGTCATATTTTTAGAGCTATGGTAACATCAAAAATCATTACTAAAAACATATTTAATCTGCCCTCATACACACATTATCAGATTTTATATAATAATAAAAACATTTAAGTTGACCTCATGTACAACTTATAAAATTTATAATACATTTAAGAAATTAATTTCCATCGTGTTATTTTAAAAAAACTCTTTTTTTTTTTTTTTTAATTTTCTATTGTAATATATAAAATTGACTAATCAAAATTATATTGTTTTCAGACACAAAATGATGAAATTATTTGAAGAGAAGGATTAATTCTTAGAGTGGTGGATCAAGGTTGTGGCTGAGAAAGAAAACTTGTTACAATTTATCATATAAAGCATTAGTTATCAAAATAATTGAATTTGGAGATGTTTTTGACTGCAAAATGTAGGTTAAGTGTAAGCCTACTTTAGAGAGGCTGGGAAAATGTTCTCATCATAAAATCAGGAAAAAAGGACGAATACTTTTCATTTTCTATTTCACTTTTAAAGTATTATTACAACTCAGACTGTGTACTACTTGTCTCATTACGAGATAATGGTTGTGGTTTTCTAGTTTGGGAAAAAAATCGAATCAAAGGAATGATAATAATACGGCTGTATGGTTAACAATTACGTTATAACCGCAATTGTCTTTGTTATAAGATTCGTAATATTTTGAACTTGTTATAAATTAACTCCGTCTGGAGATAAAAAAAAAATATATCTACGCTCAATTACTGAATATATTTTAATCCATTCAATGCAAATATGAATAACTCGTTTATCGCCCTTTAGACCTTTTACTATAAGCAAAACAGATATAATAACCATGAAAAGAAAAAAAATAATCAATTGATAGTTGTGAAGGAATATGCTCAAATCTTTTTGAAATCTATGAAATTTTATTTTATATCTAAATAAAATTATTCGCAGAAATACGAAATTATTTAATGAGTATTCAAAATTATGACTTATGTTACATGATTATACGATGATAATTGTAAGTTCAGTTACCTATGCTAAATACAATTTATTTCTTAGCGTAATTGTTGAAAACACGTGTTTTCTCGGACTAGTTCTGTAAGGACTGATTACAAATCTGATCGTAAGTGGTTTAAAAATAATCGTTATTCCAAAGTCATTAACTGGAGAATGGTTTAGCAATTGTGTGATTAGCTGCTAATCTGTTTCTAGGGGTTCTTCCTTGAATAATTATAAATCCGTACTTTAAATATTTCTTACTCTTTTTTCAATCTTATTCACAAAAATTCTATCTGACTTTAGAAAGAATACGATTTATTATAACACTTATAGCTACAAATCTGGAACGAGGCTTTTTTCCTTATTTTTCTAATAATTAATGTCTAGATCTTTATTATCATCATTTTTTTATCTAGTGATGGATGTGTTATTTTCCCTTATTCTATTTATATAATTCGTAAAAATCGAGTTTGTTTCTTCTGCTCCAATAAAGGTTACGTTTCGTGAAAGCCAGTTTTGGATGAAGATTAACTTGTGTAATTTCGAAGAATAAAACCTAACAGATTTATCTCAGGAGCATATAACTTCTATTCCACAAATAACACAATTTTATTACAAAAATAAATATGTAATACGGGAAAGAGACAGTGTATTTGGGTAAGACAAAAAAAATTCACTTAATTTAGGAACTATTGTCATATAAATAAAAGTTTGAGAAATCTGAAAACATTACATTCATTGAGGCTATAGATTAGATACGACATAATGTAAATAAGAAGTTCTTACTCATGCGCATCTAGTGCTTTTTAAGAATATTCAAGAAATGATTTGTAAAATTTTACATTGACATTAGATAAGATTATGAATGAATGTATATTATATAAATTTTAAGCTGAATGTTATGATTAATATGTAATTAATCTAATTTGTACATAAACACATAATTTTGAGATATATCAGATCACAAATGCGAAAATGAAATTAAAGAAACATTTTTAGCAACATCAATACCTACTTATATATTTAGATAGATTTTATCCTTTCCATAATGCTATTTGAATTTTTATATTTTATCTTAATGATAACCCATTATTTTCCAGACAACATGCAGACATATTAAGTATTTACGTATTGGTTAGTATAAAATCATTTTTATAACATATCAATTATCCGCTTCCTTCCTCGTATTCATTGTATTCCTGAGTGGGCCTCTGAAGTTTTTATTGTTAAATATTACAGGAACAAAGCGTTCCATACAAAAGAGTAATACAGCTGAAAAGACTATAAAGTTAATAGAACTCCTTCGCAGCGTAATAACAGCAAGAAATTTAATCCAATTACAAATATCTCATAGAAATAACCTACTCTAAATTATATGCAAAGAAGACACGTTCCGCTAATTGGTTCGCATCTATGAACTTCAACAAAAAATAATAATAAATAAACGAAGACAATCATTTTTTTCAAGCACCAATTCCTATTTAAGAGTTTAAATTGGGTTTTATGCTTTCTATAACCTTTAAGACTAGAATACTAGAGTATTAACGAACATGGCCCATCAAACAAAAACAAAAGCAAACAGCAAGCAAAGAAATCTCATCTGCCTGGAAAGAACCGGTCGCCTGAGCTCTGCAATTTACTGATTTATGTACCGGATGAGATTTGAGTCCAATTCCAATTTACTGCATGACCCCTAGGACCGAGTATTTAGCTCCCGGTGCTCCTTTGCTTTGCTACGCCCACTTGGAGCAAGAAAGACCGTTTGGAGTCGAGGAACCTTTTTTTGTTGAGATCCGAGATGAATTTGCGTTGGACGGTGGCTATGCTGGAATGGTGGATGATAATGACGATTTCATCCAATGCGATCTGCAGGTATGGGTATGCATGATAAGAGTGGGAAGTTAATTGCATTTCCACTTTATTGATGCAACATGATAGCCAGAGAGATTTCCACGCATTTAGAGAAAAAAAATGCACTTTTAGAAGGACAGTGTTGATTTACGTTCAATAAATGAGTATTTTAGCTCTTTGTTTCAGATAAGACATGCATTTAAAGAGAAAAGTTTGATAAGAAAGTAATGTTTCTTTCGATTTTGTCGTGTAAATTTTAAGTATAAGATATATATTTTAGACTCCCCCCCCCCCGAAAACTGATATATGGAATAGTAACTAATGCGATTTGTGATGAATTGAGGTATTAGAAGAAGCATTTTATGTATATCAGTATAGCTTAGTAGTATATCAAGATAAGACATGTAAAGATAAAAAATCATAAACAAAGAGAAAATTACAAGAAAAACTTATTTAAGTTTAAAATGAAGAAGTTTTAAGAAATATTACTGCTAAGGTGATAAAGTTAATATGAATTGTAAGAAATGCTTGTAAAAATTAAATATACTGTATTCTTACAGCTACAAAATATATACTGTTAAGTAAATTGTACATTTATTTTATACATACATTTTATACAATCATTTGTGATACATCTGTAGACCTTGAAAAAATAATGATAGTTTTCTTACAGCGACAGGTAATTTACTAATTTTGATAATTACACATAATGAATACTTAATAATATATTGATATAAAATGTAACTATCGCTTTTTTTTATGACATCGGAGTGAAATATCGATCAGAAGTTTTTTGTGTGGGAACGATGTAGTTGAAATGATTCTCTTTAGGATGTATTTTGCCCATAACTTTAAAATCGCGCTCAGATCAGCGAGAATAACAGTTAATTAATCAAATGGGACATTTTATCGCTTCTTTTCATTCACTCTTCAAATCTTTTGACAAATGTTTTTCTGATTAAATATCATACAGATATCCATAAAAAGGGACTAAGATATGTATATATATATATATATATATATATATAACAAATAAAATATAACAAATAAAATTAAAACTTCTTTCTCCTACATTTAGCTTTTGTGTATTTGAATTTGCATAGTTTTTGTAGATTTAATTTTTTTAGTATGCTTCTCTTACAGCTTACATCACCATTAGTTACGCCATTTCTTTGCGAAATCAGTAAGATAAAAAAAATTTCTTCTCAATTTAGTACCGCACTTAGCATTAAAAATAATTTATAAATAAATTTATCTTAATTAAAGCACAATTCTATCTTAAAATATTGAATCCTTATGTTATACATGTAAATTTAAAAGGCTGAATGTTTATTTAATTTGTATGCTTTGTACTCACATGCATACAAACACTTTTTTTTAAACTAATGTAAATATTTAAAAAATATTCAGTACACACACTTACAAATATTGCTGATGTGAAAAATGAAAGCAAAACTTCTTTGATGGAATGAAAGAAACGAATGAATTTTAAATCAATAAAACAGTTTTTAATGATATAAATATTTAAGGCTCATTAACGAAGTGCAAATGAATACTTGAAATGTAATTACTTTCTCTTTGTCCTACTTACGCTTAAGTTTGAGCGATAACTTACGATTCCAATCCCGTCATACTTCTTCACCTAAAAGAAAAATTAAATTAGAGATTAAAAGAGAAGGAAAAGAAACACAGACACCTTACTTCAGCTTTTTCATTCCATACAATTTATAATTCTAGTTGGAACTTGTTTTCGTGAAAAAACCTCAATACCCCCCCCTCTCTCTCTCTATACCCCCTCTATACTTTTTGAGGTAACGCAAAGTAAGCGGAATAAAATTCTTGAGGGAAGAAAATTAATGCTAAGGTGTTGAGATGGTATCTTGCTGATGATGATATGATTAAGATATAACGGAGATATCTCTTTATGTTACAGCTCATTTCTGTTTTTATAGAATCGGGTTCATATCCATTTTTTTTTCAAAGCAATTTCATTTCTCTCTAAACTTAGTTATCAGCGTATATAAAATACTCTCGGATATAAATCAAACTTTAGTTTTTCGTATATATTAGATGTACGTAACACATTACTTACCTGCCTTTTGAATAACGAGTATATTATAGAAAAAAAATTATATGATTAAAAATTTGAAGAGATAACTCTTCTTGTATTTTCTTTTTCTCGGTGATTCAAGTTCACAAATAGTTTTTTATTACGATTTTTCATCTCCTCGTTTCTTTTATGTAGGCGTTAACTTAAATGCATACCCTTAGATATAGATTTAAAATTTAGTCTTAATCTCTAAAGATATCATATATACATAACGTTTCTCAATTCTTGTTATTATATCATAAAACTAATGAAAAAACTACCAGAAACATTTGATTGTTTTTATATAAATTAAGTATTTATTTTTTAATATAGTTAAGACAGAGTATATAAAAAGTATTGGTGATAGGTCTCGTAACAATTTTAAGCCAATTTTGTGATAAAGAAGAGAATTCTAAGCCACATGAAAACTTAAAAGATTCTGTTAGACTCGATGGGCATCAGTTCTAAATTCT